>JAKWIY010002689.1:0-69246 GCA_027704805.1 Solanum corneliomulleri | reverse complement strand
AACAATGTGTTGTTTTTAATTGACTGTAATTCTTGTCAACAAACAGTCTAAATGACTTTGGTAGGTGTATAGACATATAAATGCATCTTAAAGAAGAAAAAGAAAAGAAAGAAATGACTTTGTTAGGTATATAGATATACTCAAGTATAGTAAAGCTCTTTCTTGCAACTATTGAAGCTCACAAAAGAAAAGGCGTTAGATTTTATGTGTTGGAGTGAAAGGGGGAAAACCTTATTAATAGTTAATTAGGATTTGAAGAGAACGTATGAAAACATTAAGAATTTGGGTCAAATTTTTATGTTGCTCAATTCAACATTAATATTATTTTAAATATATAATGAATGCGTGAGAAAAGTAAAATAAGAGAAAAGTCATAAAGTTACCACTGAAGTTGTCTCGAATTTTTAAAAAGACACCTTAACTTTATGGTTGTCCTATTGCCCCACTGAATAATTTAAGAGTTTTATTGATATCCCATTTTTTACCTTACGCCAATTGCCAAAAATAGGTTCTATCACGCACCAATATTTGTTTGACACATATTAAATTCTTTAAATTTTTTATTTTTAATTTGATTTTCATTTTTATTTTATTATTTTTATTTTTATTAACTTTATTTTCAGTTTTTCCCTCTTTCTTCTTAAATGTTCATTACCCAAATCCTTTATTGTTTGTTGTAAATCCTTCAAAAGTTGCAGCCATAGTAACCTTCAATGTAGTCTCCATGATGCTTCCATGTTACAACACTATTTTCGTCATCAAAACATCAATAAATAAAATCAATGGAATTCTTTTTTAAAAAAACAAAAATAAGAAAAAGAAACAAAGAAAAGCAAGAGACAAGAAAAAAAAGTGATAAAAATGGATGAAGTAAATGGATCTTCTAAGTTGAAGAAGATGAAGAAAAGGTAATTGGATTTTTGAATTTAGGTGAAGAAGATAATGGGGAAGATGATGTAAATTAATTAAATAATTAATATTAAAGAAATATCATGACACATGGCACTTTATAGCTAGTTATGGCAGCGAAAAGACTGGGTCACGCGCGCCATTTGCGTGATAACAACCCAAACGAGAAAATGGGTCAAAATGGCCCATTTACAAATATATTAAATAGTTCTATGGTGTGATAGGGAACTTCCAAAGTTAAGGTGTCTTTATAATAATACGGGACAACTTTAGGGGTGATTTTATGTCTTTTCTCAACAAAGAATTTAGACTAAAGTTATTAGATTCAGTGACACAAGATATTTTCATTAATTGTATGAATGTCATTACAAAGAAACTTCTTGAAGTTTGAATTTTTTAAATTAGAGTTTTCTGAATTAGTGAATAACCTTTTACATGCTGGATGACAATGAAAGGCTGGCATCCTCAACTCTCCGAATCCTAAAATAATAATATAATTATGAAAGTGAAGGACAAAATCGTCCAATAAAAAAGAAAAAATGTATTGATTTTAATTGAATGTAATTCAAGTCACAACCCGTATAAATGACATATAAATGCATCTGAACGGAGGAAAGAAAATGAAAGAAATGACTTTGATGGGTATATAAACATACTCAAAAGAAGTAAAGCTGTTTCTTGCTACTACTGAAGCTATCAAAAGAAGAGGTTTTGAGATTTTGTGTGTGGAGAGTGAATCGGGGAGGAATTTGTTTATAGTGATTCAGGATTTGAAGCGTAAGTATGAAAAAATTTATAATTTGGGTCAACATTTTATGTTCCTCAATTCAACATTAATTTTTTTTTTTAAAAAAAAATTTATGAAATTTGTTAAGAAAATTAAAGAATTTAGAATAATGTTATTAAATTCGGTCATAAATATATTTGAATTAATTATATGAAAGTTATGGCTAAAAAATTTCTCGAATTTTAAATTTTATGAATTGCAATACCTGAATAACTGAATACCCTTTTAGTTACAAGATTGAAATGAATGGTCGGCATCCTAAACTTTCCGAATCCTAAAATGATAAAAAATAATTATGAAATGGTACGACAAAATCGTCACAAAAAGTAAAACGTGTATTGTTTTTAATTTACTATAATTCGAGTCAACAAACGGTTTTAATGACTTTGCAAGGTATATAGACATAATCAAGTGAAGTAAAACTCTTTCTTGCAACCACTGAAGCTTCAAAAAGAAAAGACATTTGACATTTTATGTGTGGATAGTAAAAGGGGGGCGAATTTATTTATTGTTATGTAGTATTTGAAGCGTAGAATTTGGGTCAACCTTTTATGTTACTCAATTAAACTTTAATATTTTTTAAAAAATAAATTTAGAATGCGTCAACAAAAATTTAAAATAAAATTTTTTTATTCGGTCAAACTAAATATTTTTGAATGAATTATATGAAAGTTGTAACTAAGAAACTTCTTGGACTTTGAATTTTTTAAATTGTTGTTTTTGAATTAGTGAATGCCCTTTTACTATCAGGATGTGAATGAATGGACGGCATCCTCAACTCTCCGAATCCTAAAATAATAACATAATTATAAAAGTGAACGACAAAATCATCAAAACAAGAAAAAATTGAATTGTTTTTAATTAAATGTAGTTCAAGTTAACATGCAATATAAGTGAATTTGTTACATATATAGACATTATAAATGCATGTAAACGGAGGAAAAGAAATTAAAGAAATGACTTTGTTGGGTATAGACATACTCTAGTGAAGTAATGTTATTTCTTGATACTATTGAAGCTCTATAAAAAAGAGCTTCTGAGATTTTTTGTCACGCCCCGAGCTACCCCTGAGATACGGACACAGAATTTAGGACCACAAGTAATCTGAAGCTAACCCTGCTGGTATAATCATAAGCATACTAAATATAATAAACTTAAAGCGGAAGCTAAATCATAATTTAAACTGAAAAGATGGGGAATACCCATATTCTATAAAAGAGATATTTGAAAATAATAAGTTTAATACAAAGGAAATATTAACTCAATACTAAGATGAAACTATGGCTGAAATAATCCTCTAACTGAAAAGAAATGTTAGGATAAACCCCAGCTGGAGTCTAGCAAACTTAAACTAAAGGACTAAATACTGAAAACAAACTCATGACTATTTTCCTCGGAGAATGAGGACTCACCACAGAATCTGCTGAACTGGACTCGAAAATCAACTTTGAAATTTTATGCGCGGAGAGGTAAATGGGGACGACTTTTGATATTGCGATTCACTATTTGAAGCGTTAGCATGTAAAAAATTAAAAACTTGGGTCAACATTTTATGTTCCTCAATGTAACATTTATAATTACGCTTGAATAACTAAAAAACTTAAGAGAAACTATTACCTCAAGTTGGAGCAAAATCGGAAGGAAAGAGGTGAGGATACTGGCTTTCATGGTTGCCTGTGCTTCCCAAGTATCTTCCTCTACAGACTAACTCCTCCACAAAACCTTGGCCGAAATGACTTCTTTATTTCTCAACCTTCTAACCTGACAGTCAAGAATCTCAATTGGAACATCCTCGTAAGAATGACTATCTTTCACCACCAAAATGTCTAATGGAACTACAAAGGCTAGATCACCCACACACTTCTTAAAGAGTGAGATGTGGAAGACCGAATGCACTGCTGCTAAATCTGCTGGCAACTCTAACTCATATGCCACCTTGCCAACCCTTTTCAAGATCTTGTAAGGGCCTACATATCTAGGACCGAGTTTCCCTCTCTTGCAAAATCTCATCACTCCTTTCATAGGTGACACTTTAAGGAGAACCGAATCATCAACTTTGAACTCTAGTTCCCTTCTCCTTACATCTGCGTAAGATTTCGGATGACTCCGTGCTATCTTATATCTCTCTCTAATAAGTTACACTTTCTCCATAGTATATAGGACTGAATCTGGCCCTATTGAAGCTACTTCACCTACTTCAAAACCAACCAACAGAGGATCTAATTCTACGCCTATATAGTACCTCATAAGGGGCCATCTGAATGCTGGAATGGGAGGTATTGTTATAGACTAACTCAATAAGAGGGAGGTGATAGTACCAACTGCCCTTGAAACCGATCACACAAGCTCTCAACATATCCTCTAGGTTCCGATGGTACACGCTGCCTGTCCATCTGTTGTGGTAACGTTGACTTGAGTACCAAGACCCATATGAAATGACTTACAGAAATGAGAGGTAAACTGAGGACCTCTATCTGAGATGATAGACACAGGAGCCCCATGCAACCTAACAATTGAATTAATGTAAAACTTGGCATAGTCCTTTGCCGAATTTGTAGTCTTGACTGCTAAAAAATGTGAGAAGATTTAGTCATCCTATCAACTATCACCCAAATTGAGTACGATGTAACCATGTAATGAAATCCATATTTATCACTTCCCACTTCCAAGTAGGAATATCAATTCTTGAGTCATACCTCATTGTTTCTGATTTCTACCATGACTTGCTGGCAGTTGGTGCACTTACTCACAAAATTGGTTATGTCCCTCTTCATTCCATTCCACCAATAGACTTCCCACAGATATTCTTTCTCAACTAACCCACATCAGGAACACACAATCTACCCTTGTAGTGAAGTAGACCATCTCCCCACTGGTAAAAAACCTCCACTCTCTGATTGTGGAGTGCACCCTTAAGTTCAATCATCTGACCATTGGAACATGACCATCTTTGAGTCAACCTAGTCAACGTGAGGCTATGGATGAAAATCCTTTCACGAACCTTCTAAAATAACATGCTAGACCTAAGAAACTTCTAATATATGTAGAAGATGTAGGTCTGAGATATGGTTTCACTGCTTCTATTTTTTGTGAATCTACGTGGATCCCTTCGCTAGATACAATGTGACCAAGGAAAGTAACGAATTGCAACCAAAACTCATATTTACTAAACTTAGCGAATAATTGGCGATCTTTGAGAGTCTGCGGAACAACTCTCAAAAGACTTGCATGTTCTTCCTCACTCCTAGAGTAAATGACAATATCATCAATTAAGAGGATAACGAACAAGTCTAAGTACTGTTTGAACACTCTGTTTATGAAATCCATGAAAGCTGCAGGAGCATTGGTTAGTCCAAATGACATAACTACGAATTCGTAATGCCCATACCGAGTGCTGAAGGCTATTTTCGGAATGTCTCTGTCTCTGACTCTGAGTTGATGATAACCCGATTTGTGGTTCATCTTTGAGAAATGGCTAGAAACCTGAAGTTGGTCATACAATTCATCAATCCTAAGGATTGGATACTTATTCTCGATCGTGACTTTGTTCAAGTGTTTGTACTCAATGCACATTCTAAGAGAACCATCTTTCTTGTTTGTGAACAACAGTTATGCACCCCACGGTGAAATGCTAGGTCTGATGAAGCTCTTATCTTGAAGATCTTTCAACTGCTCTTTCAATTTCTTAAGCTCTGCTGGAGCTATTCTCTAAGGAAGAATAGAAATAGGTTGGGTATCTTGAAGGAGATTAATTCCAAACGCAATTTACTTTTCGGAAGGGACTCGGGGAATATCTTCAGGAAATATTTTTGGAAACTCACAAACTACTGGAATTGACTCAAGAGTTGGGGTTTCAGATCTAGAATCCTTAAGCTGGACTAGATTATAGACATAACCCTTAGAGATCATCTTTCTGGCCTTAAGGTAAGAAATGAATCGACCCATAGGCGCTAAAATACTACCCTTCCATTCTATGATTGGTACGTCTGGAAACTGAAAACGAACACTCCTAGTTCTACAATCGACTAAGGCATAACACGAATGTAAACAATTCATGCCTACATCGAAGTCTACCATTTATAACTCTACAAGATCTGTTGAGGTGACTTTCAGAGAGATTGTGACGGGAAAATTTCTGTATATCTATCTAGCTATAATTGGGTCTCTGACTAGAGTAGATACTGAGAAATTTTCTCAGAGAATTTTTTGACTGACAATGAATCGGACTGCTATGTAAGGATTCACAAAAAAAGAGTAGCCCCTGGATCTAACAATGGATAAACATCAAGGTCAAAGACTCGTAACGTACTAGTTACTACAGCAAGAGAACCTTCCTGATCTTTGCGATCCTGAAGAGCATACAACATGTTCTGGTGCTGACCGCCACCTGTACCAAATGAGTTACCGTGCTTCATCGGGGGACATGCTAGTGCAGATGAAGTTTTAGACTGAGCTCTACCATTAACATCTCCTTGACCCTATCTAGAAGGACAATCCCTCAACCTGTGACCAGAATAACCGCACCCAAAACATCCTTAATTTCCTGCGAGACACTCGTCCAGATGGTTCTTACCACACTTAGGGCAAGTGGGGTAAGTCTTGGTGAAACACTTCCTTGAGACTTAGATCCCGGTGCGCTAACCTTCTGGTCATACCTGTTTTTGGAGGATGGAATACTAGCTTACAACGGGGATGGAGATGAAAACTTCTACTGACTCTGCGAGCGATTCCCACCACCCTATTTTTGCTAAGGGTAGTCATATTTCCCAGTCCTAGCCTTCTTATTCTCCTTGGCCTGTTACCTAAGCTTATCACCCTCAACCTACTGAGCATGAGTCATAAGCCTAGAGATGTTTATATCTCCAGTAACATAGAATTTATGCACTCATTTTTTACTAAATCTAACACTCCTTAAAAAAACTTCTTCATCTGAGCCCTACACTCATGTTTCCCTACCTAAATTTCATGAATTCCTGAGCCTTTGATTCTCTCAACTCTATTGGGAAAAAGTCTCACTAAAACAATCCCAAGTAATAGAAGTTTCATCTGTGCCCCTATTTTCCTTTCCATTGAGTGCACTAGATATGAGCAAAATCCTTCAAATGGTATGATGCAAACTCAACCCGGTCATTCCTAGTGACTTGCATTACCTCAAAGAGCTTCTTAATCTCATCCCGGAAATTCTGAGGATCCTCATTTGTTTGTGATCCAGAGAGTTCGAGCAGATTCATCCTAAAAAATTCACGGACCCTTAGTGCTGCTCATCCACCATTTACATTAACAAGAGCATGAAACTCAATTGTTCTGGTTGGTCATAATGTGAGCTAACATATGTATAGCATTTTTAAGCTCAACATCGGAGACTTCCTTATCTGGGACCGAGGAGCTGCATTTGCATTTCGGGAATTCATATTCCTAGTGTTAGCTCTACAAGGAGGCATGATCTGGAACATATAACGTCAATTTAGAGTGGGATAAGATCATACCTTACGCATGATAAGAGTAACAAGAAAGTGAAGTTTTCCTAATTACTTTGTAGCCTCCCTCTCATTAGATGTGATTCACTTCACACCCATGAAAGGGAATACATCTTATGACTCTTAAACCTAGTGCTCTGATACCAAGTTTTGTCACGTCCCGAGCTACACCCGAGACACGAACACGAAACCTAAGACCACAACTGATCCCAAGTTAACCCTGCTGGCATGATCATGAGCACACTAAAAATAATCACTGAATGCGGAAGCTAAATAATTATTTAAACTGAAAAGATGAAGAATACCCATATTCTTTAACTGGGATACTTAAAATAATGAGTTTAATACAATGAAAATACTAACTCAATACTAAGCTGAAACTAACTATGTCTAAAAATAAGTCTCTCACTAACTAGAAATACTAGGACAATCCCTAGCTAATTCAAGCAAAAACTGAAAGTCAAAGACTAAATACTAAAAAGAAACTCATGACTTTTTTCCTCGAAGTATGAGAACTCACCAGTGAATCTACTGAACTGGAGATCGAAAATCGACCTAAGCAACCTGATCTACATCACGAGAAGATGTAGCACACATATGCATCAATACTTGAAGGTATTGAGCATGTAGGATTTAGTGACGATGAAATAAAATATAACTGAACAAGCATAAAAGCAGGTATAATAATTTTAACATGATATACTGAATTTTGAGCTAACTGGATTAGATGAACAAATTTATAACATGTTGAGAATGAATGATAGCTTGACTGTAAATATGGTCAATGCATTAGAGTCGGACTGATCTGTGGGAGCTAATAATAACCGACAATAAAATCACATGAGCTAAATTTGCAGTCCGATGTATATGCCCCATCAAGAGGATCCAATATAACCTGCCAAAGGTATAAAGGCATGATGTCGTGATCACTAATCTGATTGCCCACAAAGGGGACTTATAACCTACTTGTCTAGTAGTGTTGGGACTAATTTGGTACGATGAACCCTCTTTCATCTCGGTATTATGCTACTCCCAATTAATTATGTAACTAATTGATTACGAATGAGTTTCTGTAAATACTGGATAGCTCAAAACTGAACATGCAAACTGATAATGCAATAATTAATCTGGTAATTATGCATTTATAACTGAGGCATATATATATGAAGTAACTGAAAAATCTGACCTAGCATGTGTAATTCAAGAACTAAAGAAACACATAGCTAGAAGTTTGAAATTCATGCCACAATCTGAGTAATAACATGATAATCTGATTTGGAATATATAACTAATAAATTCATGAAGTTCTGTTGAAGTTCTAGAAACCCTAAGTCTAATCATGATATTGGAATCAAGAATCTGACTAAAAACTAGGGACCCAATAGGTTAATGGAACACACTAGTGAAATCCCACATACCTGGTGATGAAATCTATGGAGAAATATTTGTATTTTGGGGCTGGAATTGCTGGAACCTTGTTGTGCTCTTGAACTACAGTTCTTAACCTTTTTTTCCTTTCTTGATTCTAATTTTTTAAGTTTTGATTTATGATTTTGACTTAGGTAAGTTTTAGTTATGTTTCTAGGCTTAAGCTGACTAAAATCTGATGATTTAGGCTAAAATAGACGCATCTCAGGGTTAAACGAGGTGGGAAAAGACCAAAAGACCCCTGAGTTAATTGTTGTCAGACAAAATGACGACCTGGACTGACGGGCCTTTGCTTGGGCCCGTAGGTTGGGTCTGTTCGACAGGCCTTTAGTAAAATGGGCATAAATTTTAACTCGGAGGTATGATTTTAGAAAACTCAGTGGCTATGGAAAGCTTATTCAATTTTATTCATTTCATAGGTCATGGGACACCAAATTCATTTTGTGCTAAGAGTTATGATCATTTGATGTTGACTCAACTATATTTTCCCCCTAACTGTTTGCTAATTTTAACATGCGGTCATATCTACAATCCGTAGGTACATCTGCGAACCGTACTGGTCAATCGTGGTTATTGTCAAAGAGAGGGTAAATGGGGTCTTGTTAGACGGACATAAACTACGATCGTAGTCTGACTTATAGGCCGTAGGTCCGTCCGAATTTTGACACTTAGTCAAATTTTCTAGGCTGTGTTATGGGAGAGTTTCAGTCACAAACGACGAATGCGCATTACGGGCCGTGGGTCAACCTACAGTCAGTCGATTATAACTGTCGATTTCACCTGCATATTTCTAAAAAGCTTATTTCAGGTCTGTGCTAGATACGTGGTGTTACATTTTATGTGCGAAGAGTGAAAGAGGGATGACTTTAGTTATTGTGATTCAGGATTTGAAGTGTTAGTATAAAAAAATTATAAATTTGGGTGAGGATTTTTTGTTCCTCAATGCAATATTCATATGTTTTTAAAATATTTAATAAATATGTTAAGAAAATTAAAGAATTTAGAATAAAGTTATTAGATTCGGTCAAACAAAATATATGATTAATTACATGAAAGGTATGGCTAGAAATTTCTAGAAGTTTCAATTTTTTAAATTGGAATAACTGAGTGAACGAGAAAATCGTCAAAAAAGTATATTGTTATTAATTGACTATAATTCAAGTCAACAAGCATTATCACATGACTTTGTTAGGTATGTAGACAAAATAAATGTATCTAAAAGGAGGAAAAGACTCACTTTGTTGGGTATACATACATACTCAAGTGAAGTAAAGCTCTTTCTTGCTACTATTGAAGCTCTTAAAACAAAGAACTTTTGAGATTTTATGTGTGGAGAGTGAAAGGGGGACAATTTTATTTTTAATGATTCTGGATTATAAGCGTAAGTATGTCAAAATTAAGAATTTGGGTCAACTTTTTATGATGTTCAATTCAACATTAATATTGTTTAAAATATACAATGAATGTGTTACGAAAATTAATGAATTTCAATTAAATTTAATAGATTTGGTAAAATAAAATATTCATATTTATTACGAGAAAATTAAGGCTACTTCTTGAAGTTCGAATTTTTTTAAATCAGAGTACCTGAATTAGTGAATACACTTTTACTTGACGGATAAGGAATGTATGGTTGGAATCCTCAAATGTCCGAATCCTTAAATAAAAAGATAATTAAGAAAGTGAACGATAAAATCGTCAAAAACATGCAAAAGTGTATTATTTTAAATTAAATATATTTCGAGTCAACAAATAGTTTTATTGACTTTGTTAGGTATAAAGACAATAAATGCATCTAAAAGGAGGAAAGGAAATGAAAGAAATGACGTTGTTGGGCTTATAGACATATTCAAGTTAATTTAAGGTCCTTCTTGCTACTATTGAAGCTCTCAAAACAAAGAGCTTTTGAGATTTGTGTGTGGAGATTGATAGGGGACAAACTTATATATAGTGATTCAGAAATTGAAGCGTAATTAAGAAAATATTAAGAATTTTGATCAACAATTAATGTTGCTCAATTCAACAAAAATATTTTTGTAAACTATTTAACAAATTTGTTAAGAAAATTAAAGAAGTTATAATAAAATTATTAGATTCAGCCTAACAAAATAGTTGAATTAATTAAATAAAAGTCATGACAAAGAAATTTGAAATACCCGAATTAGTGAATACCCTTTTACTCGTTGGATTGGAATGAATTGTCGATATCCTCAACAATTCTAATCCTAAAATAATAACATAATTATGAAAGTAAACAACAAAATTGTCAAAAAAGGAAAAAGTGTGTCGTTTTTAATTTACTATAACTCGAGTCAACAAACAGTCTAAATGACTTTGTTAGGTATATAGACATATAAATGCACCTTACAGGAGAAAAAGAAATCACTTTGTTAGGTATATTGATATACTCAAGTGAAGTAAAACTCTTTCTTGGTACTATTGAAACTTTCAAAAGAAAAGAAATTTGAGATTTTATTTGTGGAGAGTGAATGGGGGGAAAATTTATTTATAGTTATTTAGTATTTGAAGAGTAAATATGAAAAAAATAAGAATTTGGGTCAACTTTTTATGTTGCTCAATTCAACTTTAACTTTTTTATATAAATAATGAATGCGTTAAAAAAATTAACGAATTTACACTCAAGTTTTTAGATTCGGTCAAACAAAATATTAATTATATGAAAGTTATAACTAAGAAACATCTCGAAGTTTGAATTTTTTAAATTGCAGTTTTTGAATTAGTGAATACCCTTTTACTATCTAGATGGGAATGAATGGCCGACATCCTCAACTCTCTGAATCCTAAAATAATAACATAATTATAAAAATGAACGACAAAATCATCAAAAGAAGGAAATATTGTTTTTGTCTTTAATTGAATGTAGTTCAAGTCAACAAGCAGTATAAATGACTTTGTTAGGTATATAGACATAATAAATTCATCTAAAAAGAGAGGAAAAAATTAAAGAAATGACTTTGGTGGGTATATAGATATACTAAAGTTTAGTAAAGTTCTTTCTTGATACTATTTAAGCTCTAAAAAAAGAAATTTGAGATTTTATGAGCGGAGAGTTAAAGGGGGACGACTTTTGTTATTGTGATTCAGGATTTGAAGCGTTAGTATGAAAAAAATTAAAAACATTGATCAACATATTAAGTTCCTCAATGCGACATATACATTTTTAAATTTTTTTAATAAATGTGTTAAGAAAATTAAAGAACTACGAATAAATTTATTAGATTGGGTCAAACAAAATATTTGAATTAATTCTGTGACACTCATGGCTAAGAAATTTCTATAAACTTGATTTTTTTAAATGCAATACCTGAATTAATGAATACCCATGTAAAACCGCAATACTTATCCAAAGACAGGACAAGTTGAAAGAGTTTCGGTAGTTACACTTTCTGTCTCGCGTAAGAAAGAGAGTTTAGAGTGCCATACAAAGAACCTTAGATAAGGGGATTCCTCCCATTGACTGAAGTTCAGAGTCAACCTTCCACACAAGGCAATCTTCGATTGGAATGAATTGCCAACATCCTCAACTTTCCAAATCCTTAAATAATAAAAATAATTATAAAAGTGAATGAGAAAATAGTCAAAAAAAATTAAAAGAAAATGTGTATTTTTACTAATTTACTGTAATTCGAGTCAACAAACATTAGAAATGATTTTGTTAGGCATATAGACATAATAAATGTATCTAAATGGAGGAAAAGAAATAAAATAAATGACTTTGTTGGGTATATATACATACTCAAGTGAAGTAAACCTCTTTCTTGCTACTGTTGAAGCTCTCAAAACAAAGAGCTTTTGAGATTTTATGTGTGGAGAGTGAAGGGGGGGGGGGGAGGGCGACTTTATTTATAGTGATTCAGGATAACAAGCATAAGTATGACAAAATTAAGAATTTGGGTCAAGTTTTTATGTTGCTCTATTCAACATTAATATTTTTAATGTATATAATGAATTTGTTAAGAAAATTATTGAATTTATACTAAAGTTATTAGATTTGGTCAAACAAAATATTTAAATTATTAAATGTGAAAATTACGGCTAAGTCACTTCTCGAAGATTGAATTTTTTTAAATTGGTGTACCGAATTAGATATACACTTTTACTTGCCGGATGGGAATGAATAGTCGGCATACTTAAATATGTGAACCTAAAATAATAACATAATTAATTAAGTGAACCGTAAAACTGTCACGACCCAAATCGGGGCTGCGACTGGCACCCACATTTACCCTCTATGTGAGCGAACCAACCCATCGAACCCTTAACATTCAAGATATATCAACAGAAAATAATGCGGAAGACTTAAACTCATTTGTAAAACAATTCAAAACTATTATTATTATCCCCAAAATCTGGAAGTCATCATCACAAGAACATCTATCCTCAAATTACTAAACTAAAAACGTCTAAGACAATAAAACAATTAAAAGCTAGTCCATGCCGGAAGTTCAAGGCATCAAGACTTGAAGAAGAAGATCCAGTCCAAGCTAGACGCATTAGCTCACCCTGAATTTCCGAAGGTCGCGAAGACTGGCTAGATCTACTGTTGAGTTGAAGTTGACGGAACGTTTGCTGCATTCCACAAATAACAAAGAAGAAAACATAAAAGTAGGGGGTCAGTACAACCACAAGTACTGAGAATATATCATCGGCCAACTCAAAATAGAAACAATATACATCAGGCAATATCATAAATCAACTATAGTACTCAACATGTAGCAACAACAAGTACTAAAATCATCAATAAGTACTAACAAGTTCATCCATGAGGACTCAAGCCCCAATATCATACTCATTTGGGAATTAGATTCATTAGATTGAATTCATTAACATATTTCAAGATTCATTATCTTTATTCCCCTCGTGTCGGTACGTGACACTCCGCTCCATATACTATCCTGGTGTCGAAACGTGACACTCCGATCCTCATATACTATCCTGGTACCGGAACGTGGCACCCGATCCATATACTATCCTGGTGTCAGAACGTGACACTCCGATCCTCATTCTATCCTGGTACCGGAACGTGGCACCCGATCCATATACTATCCTAGTGTCGGAACGTGACACTCCGATCCTCATTCTATCCTGGTACCGGAACGTGGCACCCGATCCTCTAATCTCACCACTTTCGTTCATCAAGCCTTATTTTATACCAAGGCATCATCAATCCCATTACTTTAATTCATTCAAGCCTTCTTTTATACCAAGGCATTATCATTAATAAGTAGATTAAAGTTTCTTTCAAGATTTGGGATTCAATGGTTTTCATCATGCTTGTTTTATCAAAATCACATAATCATATTCAAGCAAGCATACAATTAAGCATATAGACAGGTTTACAATACCACCAATACATATCATTCACAATTAAGAGTTCACTACGAGTATCGTAAAAACCATAACCCACCTCCACCGAAGACTAGTGATCAAGCAAGAAATCCCCAAGCTCGTTCTTCTTCTTCCTCGTTCGACTCTCTCTCTCTTTCTCTTTCTTGTTCTTTCTGTTTTCTTTTATTCAAACCCTCTTTTTATTACCCTAATTAACATATAATTAAGTGTAAAAGATGACAATGATACCCCACTAATCAATCCAAAGTTACTTCTTTTATCCCTCAAGAATTTGAGTTATTAATGTAAACCCACGAAATCTATAATTAAGGAAAGAATAGTCCAAAACGTCCCTTAAAACGTGTGAAGAAATCCGATTATGCCTGGGATTTGCGCAACCTGTGACAGGCCGTCATGCCTGCGACGTTCCGTCACGCAGGTCGTCGCATCCCCTTAAAACTCAAGTGGACTGTGACGGTCCGTCACACAAGTGACGGTCCGTCCTGCAAGTTCGTTACAAAGTTCA
The DNA here is from genome assembly GCA_027704805.1 of Solanum corneliomulleri. NCBI lineage: Eukaryota > Viridiplantae > Streptophyta > Magnoliopsida > Solanales > Solanaceae > Solanum > Solanum corneliomulleri. The sequence continues at coordinate 54,770 of JAKWIY010002689.1, read as the reverse complement.
GAGAGTCGATTTTCAGTACCAAATTTAAGAATTCCTAAGTATATTGAAACGAGACATCTGTGACGGACCGACGTGCCTATGACGGTCCGTCGTGGTGTCCGTAATCTAAGCCAGTTTTTCCAGAAATAAAATCTGCTGCTCAAAACGACTAAACAGGTCGTTACAATAGATACCAATTTACCCATCGTTCGTCCCCGAACGATCAAGAGAAGAGGAACAAGGGTGGAAAGAAGTACCTGAATCTGTAAACAGATGTGGGTATTTTTCTTGCATATCTGCCTCCTTCTCCCAAGTAGCCTCTTCAACCGGTCGATTCTTCCATTGAACTTTGATGGATGCAATTTCTCTCTACCTCAACTTGCGAACTTCTCTATCTAATATAGCAACCGGTTCCTCTTCATAAGTCAAGTTCTCATCAAACAAAACTGAATCCCAACGGATGATGTAGTTTCCATCTCCATGGTAACTTTTCAACATGGACACATGAAATACCGGATGTACTCAGGACAGCCCTGGAGGTAAGGCTAATTAATAAGCCACCTCCCCTACTCGCTTTAGTACTTCAAATGGTCCAATATACCTTGTACTTAGCTTACCTCTTTTGCCAAACCGCATTACCCCTTTCATAGGTGAAACCTTCAACAAGACTTGTTCACCCTCCATGAACTCCAAGTCTCTAACCTTTCGGTCTGCATACTCCTTTTGTCTACTTTGCGCTGCTAGAAGCTTTTCTTGAATGCCCTTCACCTTATCTAACGAATCCCTCAAGAGATCAGTACCCCAAGGTCTAACCTCGAATGCATCAAACCAACCAATGGGAGATCTACATCTCCTCTCATACAATGCTTCAACTGGAGCCATATCAATACTGAAGTGATAGCTATTATTGTACGAAAACTCTGCCAAAGGTAAGAAGCTATCCCAATGGCCACCAAACTCTATCACGCATGCGCGAAGCATATCCTCCAACACTTGAATCGTTCGCTCAGACTGACCATCGGTCTGAGGATGGAACGCGGTACTAAGATCCAACCTAGTACCCAATTCAGCATGCAATGTTTTCCAAAACTTAGAAGTAAACTGCGTACCTCTATCTGATATGATGGATAGCGGAACTCCATGCAGTCGAACGATTTCTGAGATGTAGATTTTTGCTAACTTCTCTGCATTGTAAGTTACCTTGACCAGAATAAAATGAGCAGACTTAGTTAACCTATCAACAATCACCCAAATGGAGTCATACTTACCCATTGTCTTTGGAAGACCAACCACAAAGTCCATTGCGATTCTCTCCCACTTCCATTCAGGAATGGGCATTCTCTGAAGCGTTCCTCCGGGCATCTGGTGTTCATACATTACTTGTTGACAGTTTGGACATTTGGCAATAAAGTCAACAATATCGCGCTTCATTCTACTCCACCAAAAGTGTTGCTTTAGGTCGCGATACATCTTGATTGCACCCGGATGTATAGAATACCTTGAACTATGAGCCTCTGCCAAAATAGTGTTGATCAAATCATCGATGCGGGGTACACATACCCTTCCCTTAATCCTCAACATACCTTCCTCATCGATTGTTGCCTCTTTAGCCTCTCCTTGCAACACTTTATCTCGAATCCGGATCAATTTCTCATCATCAAACTGCTTCCCCTTAATCTTGTCAAGGAAGGAGGATCTTGCCTCTACACAAGCTAACAATCCTCCCTTCTCATTTACTTCTAACCTCATAAGGTCATTAGCCAAAATCTGCACTTCTCTAGCCAATGGGCGTCTAGAAGCTTGCAAATGAGCTAGACTTCCCATGCTTCCCGCCTTTCTACTTAAGGCATCTGCCATAACATTCGCCTTCCCCGGATGGTACAAAATAGTGATGTCGTAGTCCTTCAGTAGTTCCATCCATCTCCTCTGTCTCAAGTTCAAATCTTTTTGAGTAAAGACATACTGTAGGCTACGATTATCCGTATAGACTTCACACTTAACCACATATAAATAGTGCCTCCATTGCTTTAGTGCAAACACTACCGCGGCCAATTCCAAGTCATGAGTTGGATAGTTACGTTCATGCACTTTTAATTGTCTTGAAGCATAAGCAATCACATTCTTCTCTTGCATTAGCACTGCACCCAAACCCGAATAGGATGCATCACAATAAACAATGAAGTTCTTACCTTCTACCGGTAAGGTGAGGATAGGTGCGGTAGTCAACAAAGTCTTGAGTTTCTGAAAGCTTTCTTCGCACTCATCCGACCATACAAATGGAACATTCTGTTTAGTCAAGTTCGTCAATTGGGAAGCAATAGAAGAGAATCCCTTGACAAATCGGCGGTAGTAGCTAGCTAACCCAACAAAGCTCTTTATTTCTGACACATTAGTGGTCTTACCCAATTCTTCATTGTCTCAATCTTAGAAGGATCTACCATCACCCCCTCCTTCGAAACCACGTGCCCCAAGATGGACACTGCATCTAGCCAAAACTCACACTTAGAGAACTTGCATAAAGCTTTTTCTCCCTCAACATTTCCAAAACAATCCTCAAATGCTCCTCATGTTCCTTCTTACTTTTAGAATATACCAGTATATCATCTATAAATACGATCACAAAGAGGTCCAAATATGGCTTAAAAATCCCATTCATCAAGCTCATGAAAGCAGCGGGGGCATTCGTAAGACCAAAGGACATCACCACAAATTCATAATGTCCATACCTAGTTCGAAAAGCAGTCTTTGGTACATCCGTTGCCCGTATTTTCAATTGATGATAACCGGATCTCAAGTCAATCTTAGAGAAGACACAAGCACCTTGTAACTGATCGAACAAGTCATCAATGCGAGGAAGAGGATACTTGTTCTTAATAGTTACCTTGTTCAACTGCCGGTAGTCTATGCACATCCGAAAACTCCCATCCTTCTTCTTTACAAAAAAAACCGGAGCACCCCAAGGAGATGCACTTGGTCTAATGAAGCCTTTGATCAACAACTCTTGAAGTTGAGCCTTTAACTCTCTTAATTCGGCGGGAGCCATTCTATACGGGGGTATAGAAATGGGGCGTGTGCCCGGTTCAAGATCGATACAGAAGTCAATATCCCTATCTGGTGGCATACCAGGAAGATCTGCAGGGAACACCTCCAAAAACTCACGGACTACCGAAACCGACTCAATTGAGGGTACTTGAGTAGTGTCATCCTTGAGATGTGCCAAGAAAGCTAAACACCCTTTACTAACCATTTTCTTAGCACGAAGAAAGGATATGATACGCACCGGATTGGAAGTGTAGTCGCCCTCCCACACTAACGGATCTGTCCTAGGCTTGGCTAATGTCACAGTTTTCGCATTACAATCCAAGATCGCAAAATTTGGAGAAAGCCAAGTCATACCCAGAATTACATCAAAGTCACCCATTTCTAAAATAACCAAATCTACATAAGTGTTGCTCCCCTCAAAGTTCACCAAACAAGACCTATATACCTTTTCAACTACCACAGACTCACCCACTGGAGTAGAAACACGAATAGGCATATCAAGTAATTCACAATGTAAATTTAGACCATTAGAAAATGATGAAGATACATATGAAAACGTAGAGCCAGGGTCAAATAATACAGATGCCATGCAATCACAAACCAAAAGATTACCTGTGATAACAGCATCTGATGCCTCCGCTTCAGATCTCCCAGGGAAAGCGTAACAATGGGCCCTATCGTTTGTCTGTCCATTGCCCCTACCATGTTGTGTCGTAGTGGCTCCAATTTGCCCATCACCTCTGCCGTTGTGGTGACCACCATTACCTCGACCACCACGTCCTCCAGAAAAACGGCCTCTACCATGACCACCTCTACCTCTAGCTAGTGGGGTTCTGTAACTCTGGTTTGGACAATACCTTTTAATGTGTCCAACCTCCCCACATCCATAACACTCTCGGGGTTCATGCATAGGTCTCTCGGAGTAGTGTTGACCGTTCTGAGGTGGACCCCTAACTACAGTCTGTAGTGAAGACTGAATTGGTCGACTTGAGTAACCTCCGGAGCTCTGTCCTCTAGAGTGAGAACCATTAAACTCACCTCCCCTTCGAAACCTTTTTGATGTCGATGTCGTGGTGAAGTCATCTGGCTTCACTCCTTCCACCTCTATCACAAAGTCTACCACCTCTTGGAAGGATGTTGCCGTAGCCGCTACCTGTAAGGCTGAAATCCGCAATTCTGACCGCAACCCCTTCACAAAACGGCGAATCCGCTCTTGTGGACTGAAACAAAGTTGGGTGGCATACCTAGATAATGTGCAGAATTTAGCCTCATATGCATTAACCGTCATCCTTCCTTGCTCAAGACTCAAGAACTCATCCCTTTTTCTATGTCTCAAAGTCCTTGGGATATACTTCTCCATAAACAAGCTAGAGAATGATTCCCAAGTCATAGGTGGTGCCTCTGTTGGTTGACACTCAACATGTGACCGCCACCACATTTTAGCGTTCCCTTGAAACTGATAGCTCACGAACTCGACGCCGAACCGCTCCACTATACCCATCTTGTGTAGTAGCTCATGACAATAAACTAGAAAATCGTAGGCATCCTCTGATTCTGTGCCCTTAAATACTGGAGGTTTCAATTTCAAGAACTTACTGAAAAGTTCATGCTGATCATTTGTCATAATAGGCCCAGTAGTAAGACGTGGAAATGTGCCTATTCCCAATGATGCATCCATGCGGGGAGCCATAGTAGCCGCATGTCGTATCTCTGAAACCGGAGGTGTTGGTGCAGAAACCACTGGAGGTGCCTGACCCTGATCGGATAACCCGCTAAGATAAGCAAGTACCTGCTTGAACATCTCTGGGGTAGGTTGGGGTGGCATTTCCTCATTTTGAACTTGTTCATTCTCCCCATCCTCCCCCTCTCTTACTACCTCCTCAGTCGGTGGAGGAGTCACTGCCCTAGCATCAGATGGGCTAGGTGCTCGTCCTCTTCCTCTAGAGGACGTCCTCCCACGACCTCTACCACGGCCTCTTGCCGCTGTTCTCCCTCGAGCCACAGTCCCAGTGGCTGGCTCAGTCGTTTCCTGTCTGGCAGGTGCTGTTGTTGGCGCGGTCGTTGCTCTAGTTCTAACCATCTGCGAAATAGAGTGAAGATGGTCAGATACCAATTCGTATCGCCTAGATACCAATTGGACTCAAGCAGTAGCACGAAAGAAAGAATGAAAGAGTGAAATTTTCCTAAAGTCTTATAGCCTCTCAAGGAAAAGTAAAGGCGTCCCCTACCGTTCCTTAAGACTCTACTAGACCTGTTCTTGTGTGATGAGACGAACGAACCTAATGCTCTGATACCAAGTTTGTCACGACCCAAATCGGGGCCGCGACTGGCACCCACATTTACCCTCTATGTGAGCGAACCAACCCATCTAACCCTTAACATTCAAGATATATCAACAGAAAATAATGCGGAAGACTTAAACTCATTTGTAAAACAATTCAAAACTATTATTATTATCCCCAAAATCTGGAAGTCATCATCACAAGAACATCTATCCTCAAATTACTAAACTAAAAACGTCTAAGAGACTAAAACAATTAAAAGCTAGTCCATGCCGGAAGTTCAAGGCATCAAGTCTTGAAGAAGAAGATCCAGTCCAAGCTAGACGCATTAGCTCACCCTGAATTTCCGAAGGTCGCAAAGACTGGCTAGATCTACTGTTGAGTTGAAGTTGACGGAACGTTTGCTGTATTCCACAAATAACAAAGAAGAAAACATAAAAGTAGGGGGTCAGTACAACCACAAGTACTGAGTAAATATCATCGGTCAACTCAAAATAAGAAACAATATACATCAAGCAATATCATAAATCAACTATAGTACTCAACATGTAGCAACAACAAGTACTAAAATCATCAATAAGTACTAACAAGTTCATCCATGAGGACTCAAGCCCCAATATCATACTCATTTGGGAATTAGATTCATTAGATTGAATTCATTAACATATTTCAAGATTCATTATCTTTATTCCCCTCGTGTCGGTACGTGACACTCCGCTCCATATACTATCCTGGTGTCGGAACGTGACACTCCGATCCTCATATACTATCCTGGTACCGGAACGTGGCACCCGATCCATATACTATCCTGGTGTCGGAACGTGACACTCCGATCCTCATTCTATCCTGGTACCGGAACGTGGCACCCGATCCATATACTATCCTGGTGTCGGAACGTGACACTCCGATCCTCATTCTATCCTGGTACCGGAACGTGGCACCCGATCCTCTAATCTCACCACTTTCGTTCATCAAGCCTTCTTTTATACTAAGGCATCATCTATCCCATTACTTTAATTCATTCAAGCCTTCTTTTATACCAAGGCATTATCATTAATAAGTAGATTAAAGTTTCTTTCAAGATTTGGGATTCAATGGTTTTCATCATGCTTGTTTTATCAAAATCACATAATCATATTCATGCAAGCATACAATTAAGCATATAGACAGGTTTACAATACCACCAATACATATCATTCACTATTAAGAGTTCACTACGAGTATCGTAAAAACCATAACCTACCTCCACCGAAGACTAGTGATCAAGCAAGAAATCCCCAAGCTCGTTCTTCTTCTTCCTCGTTCGACTCTCTCTCTCTTTCTCTTTCTTGTTCTTTCTGTTTTCTTTTATTCAAACCCTCTTTCTTTTACCCTAATTAACATATAATTAAGTGTAAAAGATGACAATGATACCCCACTAATTAATCCAAAGTTACTTCTTTTATCCCTCAAGAATTTGAGTTATTAATGTAAACCCACGAAATCTATAATTAAGGAAAGAATAGTCCAAAACGTCCCTTAAAACGTGTGAAGAAATCCGATTCTGCCTAGGATTTGCGCAACCTGTGACGGGCCGTCATGCCTGCGACGGTCCGTCACGCAGGTCGTCGCAGCCCCTTAAAACTCAAGTGGACTTGTGACGGTCCGTCACACATGTGACGGTCCGTCACACATGTGATGGTCCGTCCTGCAAGTTCGTTACGAAGTTCAGAGAGTCGATTTTCAGTACCAAATTTAAGAATTCCTAAGTATATTGAAACGAGACATCTGTGACGGACCGTTGTGCCTATGACGGTCCGTCGTGGTGTCCGTAATCTTAGCCTGTTTTTCCAGAAATAAAATCTGCTGCTCAAAACGACTAAACAGGTCGTTACAAAAACATGAAAAAGTGTATTGTTTTATTGAATGCATTTCTAGGCAAGAAGTTGTTTTAATGACTTTGTTAGGTATATAAACATATAAATGCATCGAAAAGGAGGAGAAGTAATGAAAAAAATGACTTTTTTGGGTTTATAGAAATACTCAAGTGAAGTAAAGCTCTTTCTTGCTACTATTGAATCCCTTGAGATTTTATATGTAGAGAGTGAAAGGGGGACGACTTTATTTATAGTGAATCGGGATTTGAAGTGTAAGTATGAAAAAATTAAGACTTTGGGTCAACTTTTTATGTTGCTTAAGTCAACATTATTATTTTTTAAAAATATATAATAAATGTGTTAAGAAAATTAAATAATTTAGTCGAAAGTTAATGCATTCGGTATAATTAAATACTTGAATTAATTATATGAAAATACGACTAAGACACTTCTCGAAGTTTGAATTTTTTAAATCGGAGTACCTAAATTAGTGAATTTAATTTTACTTCCCAGATGAGAATGTATTGCCGACAACCTCAAATCTCCGTATCATAAAATAATAACATAATTAGAAAAGTGAACAATAAAATCATCCAAAACATGAAAAAGTATATTATTTTAATTGAATGTATCTCGAGTCAACAAGAAGTTATAATGACTTCGTTAGGTATATAGACATAGAAAAACATCTAAAAGGAGGATAACAAATGAAAGAAATGACTTGTTGGGTATATAGACATACTTAAGTGAACTAAAGTTTTCTTTCTACTATTGTAGCTCTCAAAAGAAAATTATTTTTACATTTTGTGTGAAGAGAGTGAAAGGAGCAGGACTTTATTTATAAATATTCAAGATTTGAAGCTTAAGTATGAAAAAATTATAAATTTGGGTCAACATTTTATGTTGCTTAATCCAACATTAATATTTTAGAAATTTTAAGGAATGTGTTCAGAAAATTAAATAATTTAGACTAAAGGTATTATATTTGGTCAAACAAAATATTTGAATTAATTATATGAAAGTGATGGTTAAGAAACTTCTCGAAGTTTAAATTTTTTAAATTGGAGTACCCGAATTAGTGAATACCCTTTACTTTCCGAATGGGAATTAATGGCCAACATTCTCAACTTTCTGAATCCTAAAATAATAACTTAATTATGAAAGTGAACGACAAAATCATATAAATGGAAAACATGTATTGCTTTTAATTAACTGTTATTTGAGTCAACAAGCAGTATAAATGACTTTCTTTGGTATATAAACATATAACTGCTTCATGACAAAAGGAAAGAAAATGAAATAAATGACTTTGTTAGGTATGTAGACATACTAAGGTGAAGTAAAACGCTTTCTTTCTACTACTGAAACACTCAATTTTTTTTTTTGAGATTTTATGTGTGAGAGTGAAAGGGGGACAACTTTATTTATAGTGTTTCACGATAAGAAGTGTAAGTATAAAAAAATTAAGAATGGTCAACATTTTATGTTTGCTCAATTCAACATTAATATTTTTAAAAATATTTAATGAATACGTCAATAAAATTAAAGAATTTTTACTAAAGTTATTAGGTTCTGTCAAAAAAAAATCGAATTAATTATGTGAAAATTACGGCTAAAACACTTCTCGAAGTTTTAATATTTTAAATCGGAGTACCAAAATTTGTTAATACAGATTTACTTGCAAGATGGAAAAGTATATCCGGCATCCTCAAAACTCCAAAAACCTAAAATAATAACATTATTAAGAAAGTGTATTGTTTTTAATTGAATGTATTTCGAGTCAACATGCAGTTTTAATGACTCTGTTTTGTATATAGACATACAAATGAATCTAGAAGGAGGAAAAGAAATTAAAGAAATAACCTTGTTGGATATATACGCATACTCAAGTGAAGTAAATATCTTTGTGGCTACTACTGAAGCTCTCAAAAGAAAGAGCTTTTGAGATTTTGTGTGTGGAGAGTGAAAGGGGAGGATTTTATTTATAGTGATTGAGCATTTGAAGCGTAAGTATGAAAAAATTAAGAATTTGGGTAAACATTTATGTTTCTCAATTCAAAATTAACATTTTTTAAAATATATAATGAATTTGTTAAGAAAGAATTTAGACTAAAGTTAATATATCCGATCAAAGAAAATATTAGAATTGACTATATAAAATTACAGCTATGACACTTCTGGAAGATTGAATTTTTTAAATCGGAGTACCTGAATTAATCAATACACTTTTACTTGCCGGATGGGAATGTATAGCCTGCATCCCAAAATGTCTGAATCCTAAAATAATAACATAATTAAGAAAGTGAACAGTAAAATAGTCAAAAACATGAAAAACAATATTGTTTTTAATTGAATGTATTTTGAGTGAACAAGCAGTTTTAATGACTTTGTTAGGTTAAGATGGACATATAAATTCATCTAAAAGGGGGAAAAGAAATGAAATAAATGACTTGTTGGGTATATAGACATACTAATGTGAAGTAAAGCTATTTCTTGTTACTATTTAAGCCTTCAAAAGAAAGAGCTTTTAAGATTTTATGTTTGGAGAGTGAAAATGGGATGACTTTATTCATAGCGATTCAGTATTTGAAGCGTAAGTATTACAAAATTATGAATTTGTGTCAATATTTTGTGTTGTTCAATTCAACATTAATATTTTTTAAAAATATTTAATGAATAAGTTAAGAAAATTAATGATTTTTACTAAATGCATTAGGTTCTGTCAAAAAAAAATCGAATTAATTATGTGGAAATTACGGCTAAAACACTTCTCGAAGTTTGAATATTTTAAATCGGAGTACCAGAATTTGTGAATACAGATTATTTGCAGGATGGGAAAGTATGTCCGGCATCCTCAAATCTCCGAATCCTAAAATAATAACATTATTAAGAAAGTGAATTTTTTTTAATTGAATGTATTTCGAGTCAACATGCAGTTTTAATGACTTTGTTTTGTATATAGACATGAATCTAAAAGGAGGAAAACAAATGAAAGAAATCACCTTGTTGGCTACATAGACATACTCAAGTGAAGTAAATATCTTTGTTGCTACTACTGAAGCTCTCAAAAGAAAGAGCTTTTGACATTTTGTGTGTGGAGAGTTAAAAGGGAGGATTTTATTCATAGTGATTGAGGATTTGAAGCGTAAGTATGAAAAAATTAAGAATTTGGGTCAACATTTTATGTTTCTCAATTCATCATTAATAGTTTTTAAAATAGTTAATGAATTCGTTAAGAAAATTAACGAATATAGACTAAAGTTAATATATCAGATCAAAGAAAATATTAGAATTGATTATATGAAAATTACAGCTAGACACTTCTGGAAGATTGAATTGTCTTAATCGGAGTACCTGAATTAATCAATACACTTTTACTTGCCGGATGGGAATGTATAGCGAGCATCCTCAAATGTCCGAATCCTAAAATAATAACATAATTAAGAAAGTGAACAGTAAAATAGTCAAAAAATTGTATTGTTTTTAATTAAATATATTTTGAGTCAACAAGCAGTTTTAATGACTTGTTAGGTTAAGATGGACATATAAATGTATCTAAAAGGAGGAAAAGAAATGACTTTGTTGGGTATATAGACATATTTAAGTGAAGTAAAGCTATTTCTTGTTACTATTGAAGCCTTCAAAAGAAAGAGCTTTTGAGATTTTGTGTGTGGAGAGTGAAAGGGGAGGATTTTATTTATAGTGATTGAGCATTTGAAGCGTAAGTATGAAAAAATTAAGAATTTGGGTAAACATTTATGTTTCTCAATTCAAAATTAACATTTTTTAAAATATATAATGAATTTGTTAAGAAAGAATTTAGACTAAAGTTAATATATCCGATCAAAGAAAATATTAGAATTGACTATATAAAATTACAGCTATGACACTTCTGGAAGATTGAATTTTTTAAATCGGAGTACCTGAATTAATCAATACACTTTTACTTGCCGGATGGGAATGTATAGCCTGCATCCCAAAATGTCTGAATCCTAAAATAATAACATAATTAAGAAAGTGAACAGTAAAATAGTCAAAAACATGAAAAACAATATTGTTTTTAATTGAATGTATTTTGAGTGAACAAGCAGTTTTAATGACTTTGTTAGGTTAAGATGGACATATAAATTCATCTAAAAGGGGGAAAAGAAATGAAATAAATGACTTTGTTGGGTATATAGACATACTAATGTGAAGTAAAGCTATTTCTTGTTACTATTTAAGCCTTCAAAAGAAAGAGCTTTTAAGATTTTATGTTTGGAGAGTGAAAATGGGATGACTTTATTCATAGCGATTCAGTATTTGAAGCGTAAGTATTACAAAATTATGAATTTGTGTCAATATTTTGTGTTGTTCAATTCAACATTAATATTTTTTAAAAAATATTTAATGAATTCGGTAAGAAAATTAAGTAATTTAGACTAATGTGATTAGATTGGGTCAGACAATATATGTAAATTAATTATATGAATGTTATAGCTAAGAAACTTCTCGAAGATTGAATTTTTTAAATTGGAGTACCTCAATTAGTGAATAGCCTTTTAATTGCCGATGGAATGAATTGCTGGCATCCTAAAATTTTCGAATCCTAACATAATAAAATAATTATGAAAGTGAATGACAAAATCGTCAAAAAGGAAAAAGTGTGTTGTTTCTAATTGATTGTAATTCTTGACTACAAGTAGCATAAATGACATTGTTAGGTATATAGATATATAAATGCATCTTAAAGAAGGAAAAGAAAAGAAAAAATTACTTTATTAGGCATATAGATATAATCAGGTGTAGTAAAGCTCCTTTTTGCTACTATTGAAGCTCACAAAAAAAAAAACTTTTGAGATTTTATATGTGGAGAGTGAACGGGGGTCGACTTTATTTATAGTGCTTTAGAATTTGGGTGAACTTTTCATGTTGCTCAATTCAACATGAATATCTTTTTAAAATATATAATGATGCGTTGAAAAAAAAATTTAGACCACAATTATAAATTTCTGTCAAATAAAATATTTGAATTAATTATATGAATGTTATAGCAAAGAATTTCTTGAAGTTTAAATTTTTTAAATTGGAGATTCTGATGAATATGCTTTTACTTGCTAGATGGGAATGAATGGTCGGCATCCTCAACTATCTGAATCCTAAAATAATAACATAAATATGAAAGTGAACGACAAAATTGTCAAAAAAAAGGAAAAATTGTATTGTTTTTAATTGAGTGTAATTCGAGTAAACAAGCAGTATAAATGTCTTTGGTAGGTTATAGACACATAAATGCATCTAAAAAGAGAAAAGGGAATGAAATAAATGACTTTGTTGGGTGCATAGATAGGGGTATAGAGACATACTCAAGTGAAGTAAATCTCTTTCTTGCTACAATTGAAGCTCTCAAAAGAAGAGCTTTTGACATTTTGTGTGTGGAGAGTGAAAGAGGGACACATTTATTTATAGTGATTCAGTATTTGAAGCGTAAGTATGAAAAATTATATACGAATTTGGGTCAACATTTTATGTTGCTCAATTCAACAAAAATATTTTTTTTAATTTTTTTAGTAACATAAAGTTATTTGAATGAATTATATGAAAGTTACGGCTAAGAAATTTCTAGAAGTTGAATTTTTAAAATTGCAATACCCGAATTAGTAAATACCCTTTTACTCTCTGGATTCAAATGAATAGTAAGCATCCTCAACTCTCCGAATCATAAAATAAAAACAAAATTATGAAAGTGAACGACAAAATCGTCAAATAAAGGAAAAAGTGTGTTGTTTTTAATTATCTTTAATTCGAGTCAACAAACATTTTTGATGACTTTGTTAGGTATATATAGACATATAAATGCACCTTAAAGGAGAAAAAGAAATAACTTTGTAAGGTATATAGACATACTCAAGTGAAGTAAGTCTCTTTCTTGCTACTACTGAAACTCTACAAGAAAAGACATTCGAGATTTTATGTGTGGAGAGTGAAAGGGAGGCAACTTTATAAATAGTTACTCAGTATTTGAAGCGTAAGTATGAAAAAATTAAGATTTGTGTCAACTTTTTATGTTGCTCAATTCATCTTTAATATTTTTCTTGAAAATAATGAATCGTTAACAAAATTAAAGAATTTATACTTATGTTTTTAGATTCGGTCAAAACAAATATTTGAATTAATTATATGAAAGTTATAGCAAAGAAACTTCTTGAAGGTTGAATTTTTTAAATTGTTGTTTTTTGAATTGGTGAATACCCTTTTACTGTCTAGATTGGAATGAATGGCCGGCATCCTCAACTCTCTGAATCCTAAATAATCTCATAATTGTAAAAGTGAAGGACAAAATAGTCAAAAGAAGGAAAGATTGTACTATTTTTAATTGAATGAAGTTCAAGTCAACAAGTAGTATAAATGACTTTGTTAGATATATAGACATAATAAATGCATCTAAAAGGAGGAAAAGAAATGAAAGAAATGACTTTTTGGGTATATAGACATACTCAAGTGAAGTAAAGTGCTTTCTTGATGCTATTAAAAATCTAAAAAAAGAGCTTTTGAGATTTTATGTAAGGAGAGAGAAAGGGGGGCGACTTTTGTTTATTGTGATTTTGCATTTGAAGGGTTAGTATGAAAATATTGAAAATTTGGGTCAACATATTATGTTCCTCAATGCAACAATTATATATTTTTTAATATAATAAATGTGTTAAGAAAATTAATGAACTTAGAATAAAGTTATTAGATTCTGTCAAACAAATTATTTGAATTAATTATATGAAAGTTATGCATAAGAAATTTATAGAAGTTTGAATTTTTTAAAATTGCAATACCCGAATTAGTGATTACCCTTTTACTTGAAAGGATTGGAATGAATGGTCGACATTCTAAACTTTCTGAATACTTAAATAATAACATAATTATGAAAGTGAATGAGAAAATTGTCAAAAAAAAGAGTAGTGTATTGTTATTAATTGACTGTGCATCGAGTCAAGCATTATAAATGACTTTGTGAGGTATATAGACATAATAAATATATCTAAAAGGAGGAAAAGAAATAAAAGAAATGACTTTGTTGGGTATATGATACATATACATTCTCAAGTGAAGTAAAACCCTTTCTTGCAACTATTGAAGCTCTCAAAACAAAGAGCTTCTGAGAATTTATGTGTGTGAAAGTGAAAGTGGAACGACTTTATTTATAGTGATTCAGGATAAAAAGCGTAAGTATGAAAAAAATTAAGGGTAAACTTTTCAGGTTGTTCTATTCAACATTAATATTTTTTAAAATATACAATGAATGCGTTAAAAAATATTAATGAATTTCGACTAAAGTTATTAGATTTGGTCAAACAAAATATTTAAATTAATTATGTGAAAATTATGGCTAAAAGACTTCTCAAAGTATTAATTTTTTTAAATCGGAGTTCCCGAATTAGTGAATACACTTTTACTTGACGGATAGGAATGTATGACCGCAATCCTCAAATATCCGAATCCTAAAATAAAAATATAACCACGAAAGTGAATGATAAAATCGTCAAAAACATGCGGAAGTGTATTAAATTGAATGTATTTCGAGTAAACAAATAATTTTGATGACTTTGTTAGGTATATAGACATATAAATGCATCTAAAAAGAGGAAAAGAAATGAAATAAATGACTTTATTGGCCTTATAAACATACTCAAGTGAAGTAAGGCTCTTTCTTGCTACTATTGAAGCTCTCAAAACAAAGAGCTTTTGAGATTTGTGTGTGGAGAGTGAAAGGGCGACAAATTTATTTATAGTGTTTCAGAATTTGAAGTGTAAGTATGAAAAAATTAAGAATTTGGGTCAACATTTTATGTTGCTCAATTCAACAAAAATATTTTTTAAAAAATATCTAATAAATTTGTTTAGAAAATTAAAGAAATCAGAATAAAGTTATTAGATTCTGTAAAAAAAATATTTGAATTAATTACATAAAAGTAATGGCTAAGAAATTTCTAGAAAATTGAATTTTTTAAATTGCAATATCCGAATTAATGAATATCGTTTTACTTGCCGAATTGGAATGAATGGCCAGCATCCTGAACTTTCCGAATCCTAAAACAATAACATAATTATGAAAGTCAACGACAAAATTGTCAAAAAAAAGGGAAAAAGTGTGTTGTTTTTAATTTACTGTAGTTCGAGAAAATAAACAGTTTAAATGAATTTGTTAGGTATATAGATATATAAATGCAACTTAAAGGAGAAAAAGAAATGACTTTCTTACGTATATAGACATGCTCAATTGAAGTACATCTTCTTACTACTACTGAAACTCCTAAAAAAAAACATTTGAGATTTTAAGTGAGGAGAGTGAAAGGGGGACAAATTAATTTTTAGTTATTCAGTATTTGAAGCATAAGTACGAAAAAATAAAGAATTTGCGTTAACTTTATATGTTGCTCAATTCAACTTTAATAGTATTATTACATAAATTATGAATGTGTTGACAAAATTAAAGAATTTAGACATAAGTTTTTTGATTCGGTCAAACAAAATAATTGAGTTAATTATATGAAAGTTATAGCAAAGAAACTTCTCAGAGTTTTAATTTTTTAAATTGGAGTTTCTGAATTAGTGAATACCCTTTTACTATCTGGATGAGAATGAATGGCCGAAATCCTTAACTCTCTGAATCCTAAAATAATAACATCATTATAAAAATGAATGACAAAATCATCAAAATAAGGAAATATTATTTTTGTTTTTAATTGAATGTAGTTCAAGTCAACAAGCAATATAAATAACTTTGTCAGGTATATATAGACATAAAAAATGCAACTAAAAGGAGGAAAAGAAATAAAAGAAATGACTTTGCTGGGTATATAATACATATACATTCTCAAGTGAAGTAAACTCTTTCTTGCTACTATTGAAGCTCTCAAAACAAAGGGCTCTTACTATTTTATGTGTGGAGAGTGAAAGTGGAATGACTTTATTTATAGTGATTCAGATTAAAAAGCGTAAGTATGAAAAAAAAGTAAGATTTTGGGTCAACTTTTCAGGTTGTTCTATTTAACATTAATATTTTGTTAAATATACGACGAATGCGTTAAAAATATTAATGAATTTAGACTAAAGTTATTAGATTTGGTCAAACAAAATATTTAAATTAACTACGTGAAAATTATGGCTAACAAACTTCTCAAAGTTTGAATTTTTTAAATCGTAGTTCCCGAATTAGTGAATACACTTTTAGTTGACGGATAGGAATGTATGACCGGAATCCTCAAATCTCCGAATCCTAAAATAAAAATATAACCAACAAAGTGAACGATAAAATCGTTAAAAACATGCGGAAGTTTATTAAATTGAATGTATTTCGAGTAAACAAATAATTTTGATGACTTTGTTAGGAATATAGACATATAAATACATCTAAAAGGAGGAAAAGAAATGACTTTATTGGCCTTATAAACATACTTAAGTGAAGTAATGCTCTTTCTTGCTACTATTGAAGCTCTAAAAAAAAAGAGCTTTTGAGATTTGTGTGTGGAGAGTGAAAGGGCGACAAATTTATTTATAGTGTTTCAGAATTTGAAGTGTAAGTATGAAAAAATTAAGAATTTGGGTCAACATTTTATGTTGCTCAATTCAACAAAAATATTTTTTAAAAAATATCTAATAAATTTGTTTAGAAAATTAAAGAAATCAGAATAAAGTTATTAGATTCTGTAAAAAAAATATTTGAATTAATTACATAAAAGTAATGGCTAAGAAATTTCTAGAAAATTGAATTTTTTAAATTGCAATATCCGAATTAATGAATATCGTTTTACTTGCCGAATTGGAATGAATGGCCAGCATCCTGAACTTTCCGAATCCTAAAACAATAACATAATTATGAAAGTCAACGACAAAATTGTCAAAAAAAAGGGAAAAAGTGTGTTGTTTTTAATTTACTGTAGTTCGAGAAAATAAACAGTTTAAATGAATTTGTTAGGTATATAGATATATAAATGCAACTTAAAGGAGAAAAAGAAATGACTTTCTTACGTATATAGACATGCTCAATTGAAGTACATCTTCTTACTACTACTGAAACTCCTAAAAAAAAACATTTGAGATTTTAAGTGAGGAGAGTGAAAGGGGGACAAATTAATTTTTAGTTATTCAGTATTTGAAGCATAAGTACGAAAAAATAAAGAATTTGCGTTAACTTTATATGTTGCTCAATTCAACTTTAATAGTATTATTACATAAATTATGAATGTGTTGACAAAATTAAGAATTTAGACATAAGTTTTTTGATTCGGTCAAACAAAATAATTGAGTTAATTATATGAAAGTTATAGCAAAGAAACTTCTCAGAGTTTTAATTTTTTAAATTGGAGTTTCTGAATTAGTGAATACCCTTTTACTATCTGGATGAGAATGAATGGCCGAAATCCTTAACTCTCTGAATCCTAAAATAATAACATCATTATAAAAATGAATGACAAAATCATCAAAATAAGGAAAATTATTTTTGTTTTTAATTGAATGTAGTTCAAGTCAACAAGCAATATAAATAACTTTGTCAGGTATATATAGACATAAAAAATGCAACTAAAAGGAGGAAAAGAAATTAAAAAAATGAGTTTGTTCGGTATATAGAGACACTCAAGTGAAGTAAGGCTCTTTTTTAATACTATTGAAGTTCTTAAAAAAAATATAATTTGAGATTTTACGTGCGAAGAGTGAAAGGGAGACGACTTTAGTTATTGTGATTTAGGATATGAAGCGTTTTGGGTAAACATTTTCTGTTCCTCAATGCAACATCTATATATTTTTTAAATATGTAATACATGTGTTAAGAAAATTAAAGAATTTAAATAAAGTTATTAGGTTCGGTCAAAAAAATATTTGAGTTATTTATATGATTGTTATGGCTAAGAAATTTCTAGTAGTTCATTTTTTTTTTAAATTGTAGTACCAGAATTAGTGAGTACCCTTTTACTTGACGGATTGAAATGAATGGCCGGCATCCTCAACCTTCCAAATCCTAAAATAATAACATAATTATGAAAGTGAATGAGATAATCTTTAAAAAAAAAGTGCTTGTTATTAATTGACTGTAATTTGAGTCAACAAACATTATAAGTGACTTTGTTAGGTATATAGTCATAATAAATGTATCTAAATTGAGGAAAAGAAATAAAAAAAAGAAATTTGTTGGGTCTATATACATACTCAAGTGAAGTAAAACCTTGTTCTCGCTACTATTCAAGCTCTCAAAACAAAGAGCTTTTGAGATTTTATGTGTGGAGAGTGAAAGGGGGACGATTTTTTTTATAGTGATTCAGGATTAGAAGCGTAAGTATGACAAAATTAAGAATTTGAATCAAATTTTTATGTTTCTCAAGTCAACATTAATATTTTTAAAAATATACATGAATGCGTTAATAAAATTAATGAACTTAGACTAATGTTATTAGATATGATCAAACAAAATATTTAAATTAATTACGTGAAAATAACGACTAAGACACTTCTCAAAGTTTGAATTTTTTAAAATCGGAGTACCCAAATTAGTCAATACATTTTAACTTGAGGGCTAGGAATGTATGGCCGGAATCCTCAAATCTTCGAATCCTAAAATAAAAAGATAAGTAAGAAAGTGAATGATAAAATCGTCAAAAACATGCAAAAGTGCATTATTTTCAATTGAATGTATTTCGAGTCAACATATAGTTTTAATGAGTTTGTTATGTATATAGACATATAAATGAATCTAAAAAGAGGAAAAGAAATGAAAAAAATGACTTTGTTGGGATTATAGACATACTCAAGTGAAGTAAAACTCTTTCTTGCTACTATTGGGGCCCTCAAAAGAAAGAGCTTTTGAGATTTTATGTGAATTCCCTTTTGATTTGCTTCATTAGCTTATAAACTTGACTTTGAACTTGACTTCCTTTGAATTGAATCATGGATTCAAGGTTAGTATTTGAGTTCTTTGATGATTTCTAGCTATTTAGAAATCATTTATAGTAATTAAAAACTTTGGGAAATGTTAATGTACCTTGGAAGGACATAAAAGAGCTAAACTTTGAAAAATGGACGAAAAACGTGGGTTGGGTGTATTGGTGGCGCGCCACCAGCGTCATACTGCAAACGAGTCGCGATTGCCCCTACGGCCACGCCGCGAGCTACCCCTGAGACACGGACACGGAACCTAGGGCCAGAAGTGATCCAATGCTAACCCTGCTGCATGATCATGAGCATACTAAAGAATATGAATTGTTGCGGAAGCTAAATCATAAATTTAGACTGAAAAGATGGGAATAACCATATTCTATAACTGAGATATTTGAAACAATGAGTTCAATACAAAGAAAACATTAACTCAATACTAAGCTAAAACTAACTATGTCTAAAAATAGTCTCTAAACTGGACTAGCCCTAGCTAAATCTAGCAAAAACGGAAACTAAAAGACTAAATACTGAAAAAGAATCTCATGATTATTGTCCTCGGAGAATGTAGACTCACCACTGAATTTGCTGAATTGAAGATAAGAAATCGATCTATGTGTTATCTGGATGCTGAGAACCTGAACCTACATCACAAGAAGATGTAGAGCACGCATGTGTCAGTACTTAAAAGGTAGTGAGCATATAGGATAGAATAAATCTGAAATAAAAGATAACTGAACAAACACAAAAGCAAGTACACCAATCAAAACTAGATATAGAGAATTCAGAGCTAACTGAATGCAATGACCAATTTATAACATGCTGAAACTGAATACTGACTATGCTGATAAATGGTCAATGGAAGAGTGTCTGAATGAACTGTGGAGCTACTAATAACCGATAAAAAACAACATGATCTAACTGTGGAGTCCGATGTATACGCCCCATCGAGAGGACCCAATATACCCTGCCAAAGATAAAGACATGTTATCGTAATCACTAAACTGATTGCCCACAGAGGGAACTTACAACCTACTTGGCTAGTAGTTCTAGGACTAATTGGGTACACTAAACTCTCGTCCAACTCGGTATTATGCTACTAGCATTAATTTATGTAGTTAACTTATTATGTCTTAATTTTTGAAATAACTTTATAGCTCAAAACTAAACATGCAAACTAAGATTGCAACATTTAATCTGATAATGATTCATTAAAAAGGAGGCATATATTACTGAATAGCTGAAATATCTGATCTAGCATCTGTAATTCAAGAACTAGAGAAATACAAAGCTAGGGTTCTGAAATTCATGCGATAAAATGAATAATAACTTTACAATCTGGTTTGGAACATATATTTAGTAAATTAATGAAGTTCTATCAATGTTCTAGAAACCCTAGGTTTAATCATGATGAGAGAATCAAGAATCTGACTGAAAAGTAGGGACCCAATGTGTGAAAGGAACCCACAAGTGAAATCTCATTTACCTGGTAATGAAATTCATGGAGAAATATTTGAATTTCAGGGCTGGAACTGCTGGAACCTTGCTGCGTTCTTGAACTAGGGTTCTTGACCTTTTTCTCCTTTCTTGCTTCTAATTTTTAAGGATTTAATGATTTGTCTTTGGTTGAGTTTTAGTTATGTTTCTAGGCTTAAACAGACTAAAATCTTATTATTCAGGGTCAAAATGACATATTTTAGCATTTATATGAAGTGGAAAAAGACCAAAAGACCCATGGGTAAGTTGCTGTCGGACAAAATGACGACCTGGACAGACAGTGAGTCGTTTGATCCATTGGTTAGGCCTGTTCGACAGACCTTTACTAAAACAGGCATAACGTTGTACTCAAGGTTTGATATTAGCAATATAAGTGGCTACTGAAAGCTAATACAATTATCTATATTTTGGTAAGTCCTGGGATACCTAAATTCATTTTGTTCTAAGAGTTAAGACCATCTGAAGTTGACCCAACTGCATTTTCCCCCTTAATGTATGTTATTTCTCACCTACGGTAAGGCCTACGGACCGTAGGTCCATATACGGACCTTTCTGGTCAACCGTGGTTCTTATGAGAGAGTTAGTGAATGGGGTGTTGATTGACGAACTCAAACTACGGACCGTAGTTTGACCAAGGGACCATAAGTCCATTCGTCGTTCGACAATTAGTCAAATTTTCTCAATTGAGATTTTAGGTGGGTTCTGACTCAATCGACGGATATGCAGAACGTACCATGGGTTAGACTACGGTCCGTCGATGACCATCATTTGTTTGCACCTATTAATTTTTTGAAAAACTGGTTTGTGGTCTGTTTTGGATATGGGGTGTTACATCTACCCAGGTACGTCTCATGAATTTTTCAACTCATTTTTCATCTCCAAACTCTCCAAATATTCCTAGTTCTCTCACCATATGATTACGACTACTAGTAGTATCAATAACCAATGAACCTAAATCAAAAAAATTCTAACAAACAAGTATATAACCAACGATCCTAGCCAACAATCCAATCAACAAGAAATCAAAACTTTCCTTCATGAACTTAACTGCTAACATAGGAGCAATCCATAAATTTGTTGAATTGAAACAAATTGATGTGTGGGTGAATAAAACAACACGAAATGTCCCACGTACCTTAATAGGGATCACCCCCGACGAATTCCACATGACGAGGTTGGCGTTCTTGATGAACACTTTAAATTTTCTGTCATTTTTCTTCTTCTCCTCTTGTTTCTCCAAAATCTCTAGTGTCAAGATTTTTCTAAAACCAAATTAAGGTTTAATTTTACCCCTAATAAAACCTTTAAAAAATCGGAAATAGTAGGGAGAAAAGAAGAGCAATGCAAACGAAGCATGCCCAAAAGTAAACAAACCCCTTGGACTGCTACGAAAAACACCATCGGATTTCAAAGTAGCACGATCTAATTCAAAAATTTCACCATACCACTTTACCCTCATAAAATCAAGATTGGACTTTTCTCAATCCAATTACCCAACATCCGAAAGGTGTAACTCTCTCATACGACAACGAAATTCCACAAACTTGGTGCAATTGGTAAGATCTTCCCAAGGACTTTCCGACCATATAAAGAACTCACCCTAACTCATCCTAAGCTGGAAGTTATAACCGTTTGAAAATTACAAGAAACTCTCTTCTACACTTGGGAAATTTTCCTATTTTTACCATCCATTCCAAAAAAAAAACGATTCTTAGTTTCTTTGTTTAATCATAGCTACTTCCAATTTACGAGGTTTTACACCTAAAAAATAACTAATTATGAAAGTGAACAACAAAATTGTAAAAAAATTGAAATGTACTATTTTGAATTGAGTTCAATTCGAGTCAAAAAGCAGTATAAATAACTTTATTAAGTATATAGGCATATAAATGCATCTAAAAGGAGGAAAAGAAATGACTTTTGGGTATATAGACATACTCGTCAAGTAGGCGCTTTATGCTCTGCTCTTCCAGTTAAAGTCAAGGTCCGGAAGTGAAGTAAATCTCTTTCTTGGTACTATTGAATTATCAAAAGAAAGAGCTTTTGAGGTTTTATATGTGGAGAGTGAAAGGGGGACGACTTTATTTTTAGTGATTTAGGATTTGAAGCGTAAATATGACAACATTAAGAATTTGGTTCAGCTTTTTATGTTGGTTAATTTAACATTATTATTTTTTAAAATATATATAATAAATGCATTAAGAAAACTAATGACTTTGTTAGGTATATAAACATATAATAACATCTAAAAAGAGGAAAAGAAATGAAACAAATAGCCATGTTCGATATATAGACATATTCAAGTGAAGTAAAGCTCTATTTTGATACTATGGAAGCTTTCAAAAGTAAGAGCTTTTGAGATATTGGTGTGGGAGAACTTTATTTATAGTAATTTCATGATTTGAAGCGTATGTATGACAAAATTATGAATTTTTGTCAACATTTTATGTTGCTCAATTTAACATTAATATTTTTAAAAATATTTAATGAATTTATACATACTCAAGTGAAGTAACATTAACATATATGTAACACCCCTTAGAAAAAATAGACCAAAAATCATTTTTTAAAGAAAAATCTTCAGGTGCAACCAACGGTGGCATCGACGGTCCATAGGACAGATGACGGTCCGTCCTGCACAACCGTCGATGGGATCACAAACTCCCAAAACATTCAGCTGTGAAAAATTGTCTAACTCTTGATCGAAGGACGGACAAATGGTCCGTAGGTAAGACGAAGGTCCGTAGTCCGTGACCGTCGATCGAGACCCCCATTCACCCACTCTCTAACAAGATCTACGGATGACCAGCTCGGTCTGTAGGTGAAAAATTTGCAGACAATTAAGGGAAAATGCAGTTTGGTCAACTTCAAATGGTCATAAATATTATCACAAAATGAATTAGATGTCCCGTGACCTACCCAAATATAGATAATTGAAGTATCTTTCCATATCCACCAACCTTGATAAAATCAGACCTTTGAGTGAAAAGGTATTCTCATTTTAGTAAAGGCCTGTCGAACAGGACCTAACGACCGTCCCAATGAATGGGCGTCGGGCAGACGACGGATCGTCAGGCCTGGAAGTCGTTTAGTCTGACACCAAACTACCCAGGGGTGTTTTTGACCTTTGCCACTCCGTTTAAACCCTAAGTTACATCTTTTTGACCCCTAAATGATCATATTTTAGTAAGTTTAATCCTATATACATAATTAAAACATATCTAAGTCAAATTATTAAATCAAAAGTTAGAAAACTAGAAGCTACAAAAGAGAAAAAGCTCAAGAACCCTAGTTGAAGAACGAAACAAGTATCCGGCTGTTCCAGCCACAAAACTTAAGTATTTTTCTGTGTATTGCATCCCCAGGTATGTGGGATATCACTAGTGGGTTCCTTTAACCCATTGGATCCCTAGTTTTCTGTCAGATTCTTGATTCCGTTATCCTTATTAGATCTATGGTTTCTAGAAATTCAAGAGAAATTCATAAACATATTAGTTATATGTTTCAAATCATATAATCATGTTATTATTCAGCTTATTGCATGAATTTCAGAACCCTAGCTATGTATTTGTTTAGTTCTTTAATTACACGTGCTAGGTTTGATATTTCAGACATTTTAGATATACATGCCTTAGTTATAAATGCATAATTACCAGATTAATTTTTGCATTCTCAGTTTGCATGTTCAGTTTCAAGCTATCCATTATTTACAGAAACTCAAACATAATCAGTGAATTTACAGAATTTATTGGGAGTAGCATAATACCGAGTTGCACTAGGGTTCAGCGTACCAAATTAGTGCTAGAACTACTAGCGAAGTAGGTTGTAAGTTCACTCTGTAGGCAATCAGTTTAATGATCACTCCATCATTCCTTTATATCTTTGGCATAGTATATTGGGTCCTCTCGATGGAGAGTATACATCGGACTCCACATTTAGCTCATGTGGTTTTATTATCGGTTATTAGTAGCTCCCTAAGTTCACTCAGACTCTCTACATTGACCATTTATCAGTATATTTAGTTTTAGTTTCTGCATGCTATAAATTTGTCATTACATCCAGTTAGCTCAGAATTCAGTTTATCATGTCAGATTATTATACTTGCTTTTATGCTTGTTCAATTATGTTTTATTTCAGCTTTACTCTATCCTACATGCTTAGTATCTTTAAAGTACTAACACATACATACGTTACATCTTCTCGTGATGTAGGTTGATGTTCTCAGCATCTAGATCACGCATAGATCGATTTTCGATCTCCAGTTAAGTAGATTCTGTGGTATGTCCTCATTCTCCAAGAACAACAATCATGAGTGTCTTTTAAGTCTTTAGTAAATTACTTTTAGTTTTTTGCTCGATTTAGCTGGGGGCTGGTCCCTGTATTTCTAGTCCAGTTTAGAGGCTATTTTCAGACATAGTTAGATTCAGCTTACATTGAGTTGATATCTCCTTCGTATTAAACTCATTGTTTCAAAATATCTCAGTTATAGAATATGGGTATTACGCATCTTTTTATTATATGTTATTATTTAGCCTCCACAATAATTTATTATCTTTAGTATGCTCATGATCATACCAGCAGGGTTCTCTTGGGATCACTTGTATTCCTAGGTTCCGTGTCAGCGTCTCGGGGGTAGCTCGGGGCATGAAAAAACATGGTATCAAAGCACTAGGTTCAAGAGTCATAGAATATCTGAAAAAGCCGCACTAAGTAGAGTCTTATTCATGGGTGTGAAGTGCACCAAATCTAATCGGAGGGAGACCATGAAGTGTTTTAGGAAAAGTAACACTTTCTTGTTACTCTTATCGTGGTTAAGGTATGCTCAAATTCCATTCTAACTCGATGTTTTGCACTCAAGATCATGCCTTCTCGTAGAGCTTAGGCATGGGATGCTAATGGACGCAATGCTAACGCAGTTCCAATAGTAACAGATAAGGTAGTTTAAATGTAGAGTTTTAGAACGCCAATTCAGCTTTTGGCTCTGTCACGACCCAAAACGATTCGGGAGTGGCATCCACACTTAACTACCTGGGTGGACGAACCAAAAAAAATTCAAATCCAAACATGTACAAATAATTCAATAAATAATATAAATAATGTGGAAGCTCCAAAAGATACTAAGCAACCAATTTAAATAAGTTTCTAAAGTTTAATACTTATCATCCAAAAATCTTATAGTCATCACATTAAGGACATCTAATCTCAAATACTAAGTCTAAGAATATCGAATACACTAAAATAAAAGAATAAAATAGTATGTGTCCGAAAGTATAGGACATCATGTCGTGACCGAGAGAATCCAACACGAGCTTGAATGGATAGCTCACCCTGAAATTTGATATGCAGAAGGTTGGCTAGAACTGAGGGAAATTAGAAGTCATAGGTACACTCGCTACATTTCATAAAAGGAAAACAAAGTAGAAAACAAGTAGGGCTCAGTACGAGGCAACATGTACTGAGTAAGTATCATCGGTCAACCCAAAATAGTAACTAATATACAAAGAATAATAGTATGAACTCAACTATAGCACTTAACATGTGATAAGCAACAAACAACATGAACAAGTCTCAATAACAATAAAGTAAGCACGTATTAAGTCAACGGTATCAAGATCACACATGAGGACTCATGCCTCCAAAACAAACCATTTTGGGAGTTGAGTTCTTTGAGATTGAGTATCTTCCATTAATTCAACAAACTTTTTCTTTTTATATTATTGTGTCGGAACGTGACACTCCGATCCAAGAATACCGTGTCGGAACGTGACACTCACATCCAAGAATACCGTGTCGGAACATGACACTCCGATCCAATAATATCATTAGTTTATCATTTAGTATCACCACTTCTCCAGTCGTTAATAATATTTTATCGAGCTTTCTTTATTTAAGGCATCACTTTGATATAGATGGTTTAAGATTATACATTCCACGGTCTCGGGATTTCAGACCAATTATAAAAACACACAACCAAGCCACACAATCACACAATCAAGTACATAGAAAACTTCACAATATCATTCAATAAATATCATTCACTATTAAGAGTTTACTATCAAATAACATAAACCATAACCTACGTCCATCGAATAATCGAAGTCAACATGCTACTTCTCCAATACTTTTCCTTTCCTCAATGCCTCCGAGCCTTTTCCATCTATCAATTATATGTGCATAATTATGTAAGTTAACGAGTCCACAGACACCTCTATTACTTTATGTCTAGCCTAAACTAAAAAATTATCAAGCACAATTCTATGTCAAGTTCTTAACATCTTAAGGTCAGTTACTATGTCATGTTTCCTATGTCTTAGATAAAAGCCTAGGGTTAAGTCTTAACCTCCAAATAACATAACCTTAATAGTATTCAAGTACCATAATATACCTAATATTTAATTACCTATTTCAATATAACAAAACTTAAAATATAATATGATAACTGTAAGAAAACTTAAAGATTGAAATCATAGATTTAAATTTTACGGTAATCAACAATTGTCAAACCCGTATTCCATGCATCCTGTACAATTCTATAAGGTATTCCCAACAATCACTACCACCTCATTGGTCATAATCATTATGAACTATGAGTTGCATCCAGAATTTGTCATTAGTTGCTAATTTTAGTTATTATTAGCCGTAGTAAAATTTCAACAATTATATACCTAGCTCCTCAATATCTTAGCATTTATCAATATTATTATACATATATTTGCTATCCTAATTTTCTTCGGAAAACCAATTGAAAATTGAGGCCACACATATGGCCGTATAACGACAAATATATATATATGAAATCTAAACATACTAAATATTAATCTACTAATTAAATAATCAAACCTTCCCACCATCACACAATTATTGCTTTCCATATGTATACCTCTGCATTAACAAATTGCATCACGATGAACATTAAGATTTGAAGACGAGTTTTACCTTGATTAATTAAGACTTGCGGCTCCGCATGTCGTCTTCAGGTAAGTCTTATTCTTGACTTGATTTTTAATTTCTGAGCATTAATGCCCTAATTGTTATATGTAACTAATTATAACAGTGATAAAAGGAACCCACTATTAATTATAATGTTATCTTCTTTAACCCTCAACTACATAAATTATTAAAACTATCCCATTATTTTTATAATTATAATTACAAATAGTCAAAAATACTCATTTAGAATCTATCGAAAATTATTTTATGAAATAAAATGCTCTATTGCTCAAATTGAACAAATGGGTCGTTACATTCGATACCAATTTACCTATCGTTCATCCTCGAACGATCAATAGAAGGCGAGGGTAAAACGGTTAGTTGTCTTAACTATTCCTTTACAATATTAGTACCCAAGATCTCACCTCAAAAGTACCGAACCAACCAATTGGAGATCTACACCTCCTCCCATACAATGCCTCGAATAGGGTCATATTATTACTCAACTGGTAGCTATTGTTGTTGTAAACTCAACTGACAACAAATGTATTCTCAATAGTCATCAAAGCTAATCGTACACACATATGCAACATGTTCTCAAGAACATTGACACAACCATTAGGTGGAATCTTTTTCACATAACCACGATAAAATCTCAAAACCAATACGGGATATAATCAGTGGTGAACTTGAAACAACCACCGTACACTCATAGTGCACATACCATCATAAATTTTGTCAATATTTTCTTCTCACAACATAAACTTTCCACGAGATTAAGTTATAAATTGGATCTTTATACATGAAGTACTCCTCAATAGAGATTCAAACTTATCTAACCCAATTTTTTTTTTTAAAAAAAAAAATTATCAAGTAACCACACATTTAGAGATACACCCAAGCATACATAATCTCTAATAACACATAGCCGCAACATGATACTAATGATGAGATAGATCTTAAGTATATCGCACAACTGTAAATTTTCATGGTAGCTCTTCTATACATTCTAATAAGTAAAGTTGTATGTAGAACCACATATACTTCAATAGCCCCAAGAAAACACCAAATCTGTCATTTGAGACAACCAAGTATGCCTAAACATCCTACCCAAGAAAACAATCGCAGAAATGATACACCCGATCAACTAAGAGGGAATCACCGATAGAAAAAAAACACATGTGGATGCAGAAAATGAATCATACTCTAAATCACACCCGAAATGAAGTATTTGTTCACGTAAGAGTGTATATAACCAAGGTCGAATAACTTCAGATTTTTTTCCAATAGTTTCCATATCAAACATCTTCATTCATCTGACTCTATCTCTTTGATTTTCTAGCTACCCACAATCACCAATTTAGTCCCTATTATAATTGCACACATACTCCCACAATCACCAATTTAGTCCCTATAATAATTGCACACATACTTACTTTATCGAACCCTACATCCACTAAAGTCGACACTTTTAGTACTAACAAGACATCACAACCACATTGATCATCTACTTACTCCCAAACCACCATTATTATC
Source organism: Solanum corneliomulleri (assembly GCA_027704805.1). Classification (NCBI taxonomy): domain Eukaryota; kingdom Viridiplantae; phylum Streptophyta; class Magnoliopsida; order Solanales; family Solanaceae; genus Solanum; species Solanum corneliomulleri. The sequence goes on along the minus strand of JAKWIY010002689.1, from coordinate 25,750 downwards.
AAAGTATTCTTATAAAATATATGTTCAAACTATGGCTCTCTTTCTATTTAAGCATTTCATGACAGTTACGAGTTTCAAACAAGGCTACTAACATTATTTAAAATTTGATAGTACCTTTCCATCATGATAAACTACTAAATCAAACCCCAATTCAACCTCACACCGCTTCCACATATCATGATTTAGCTACCCTTCTAAACCATCACATACCTCATGCAAATACTTAGGAAGTTTCTTGGTCATTCAAATTATTATGTATCCTATTAGCTCATAACCTCTATTCACCATTAAATATCTATGTAACACATCATAAGATTCTATGTAATCCCATCAATAGAGTAGTATTATTCCAACTCTAAATTCTTAATAACCATGTAGAATTATATTACACCTTATGAATCATTCTTAAGTCATCTATCCAAATTTGAGCAATCTAACCTCATGTAAAATACTAAATTCTTCATGCCTCATTGTTTGCAATCCAAATCAAAACTTAATCTTTATAAAAGTCGATGATAAATTCTAGTAAGTCTATATCGAACTACATCATATCTCACATTCATATCTAAAATCATAGGCAAAAATCAATACAACCATCAACTACATCCCATGGGTTTATACGAAAGATCTTATTCCTTCACTTTTCTCAAATTCTTCTCATGGTACAAAATTCTATTCGACCTTTCAATATATCAATATTCTTGTTTCTTTAGATCACTTATCGATCTCGTCCTTTTACCAACAACCCATGACATTTTACTTCACATTCTAAATCAAAACTCAGAAAAAAACTCTTCTTAGACCCTTTAACAATCAAAAGTAATAAACGTTATGATCCAAAACATGCATAAGTTCTTTCACATGCTTAATACCGATGCAATCAATCATTTACTACCTTACTAATTCATACCTTGAAAAAAAACATATCACCAAGAATGCAGACTTATACTGAAAAGTTTGAATTTTAAGTCCAATTGTGTAACCCTATACCCTTATGTATCTACATTTTCTTATACTTTGAAGACTTTTATAATTACCTTATCTTAGCTTATCATTGATTGCTTGTCCATCAACACTACCATATGCTTCACTAAAAATCCAACCCTACTCATCTCTAAATTCAACAGTACAACAGAACTTATCATCTCACTCAAGTTGAACGTCTGTACACTCCTCGCTTAAGTTTTATTCAATAGTTGTTAACCAAGCTGATTAACCTGTTATGCTATTACCTTACAAAAACAAAATAAATAAAATAATGCATTTCTGAACCCAATTCTCAACCCCTTCGAAGATACATTTTTAGTTCTTAAAATTAGAGAAAATATTCCTTCTCTCACTTATTTTTTTAAGGCTACACATCCCACAAGTTTTATCTTATTTTAATTATGATTCCAACTCCTTTAAATTCTATTCGAGCGTTGAACCAACATCTCTTAAAAGTTGTCATACACCCACATTACTCACAAAATAGTAAAAAATCACAACCTTAGATACTCGAAAGTCTTTATTACATATAAAATTTATTTAACCAACAAATCCTAATCATATAATTTCATCCCAATTACAATTTCTCACGAACTTTTATTTTCCATCATGCTTAGTTAACCCTTTTATCACCATGAAGTGAACCTTTTCCTCGATCTAATACCTTAAACTTAGGTATACCAATCAAATTCAAGGGACTAATCCAATTTTATATGCACTTTATTGCTAAAATCTTCAATTTACTTCACCCAAGTATACTCACTAGGGGTTTCTTTCCCTATAAGTTTGTCATTGTAGGATATGTCTACCCTTTGAAGCTTGAGATAAAATCACCAGTCCTCATTCAGATGCTTCAAGATACATTTCACAACTCAAATGTATTAATATTGTACCAAAGATCCACCACATAGAATTTTCTTTAAATAATGCTCAATTCAAACACCCGTAGTAATAAACTAGTTGGTTTTTCAAATGTGAAAGCAACACTGAATCTCGTTACCTAAACATGTCATACCACTAGTAACTCCTTAAGTAGTTAGTATTCAAACTTGACAATCGATGTATTCATTTTCACGTAACATTAGTACCCTCAAAGGTCGTTAAATTCATTACTAGAACACATCATGTTTATCGAGAATATCTTACCCAAATAGCCCACACATTATTACCAATTTAATAACTGTAAAACATTATCGAATTTATTCTTTCTCTAGCCCAAGAAATTTGCTTTACTTCTTAGATCAAGTCAATAACAAAAGCAAACACTTCAAAACTCTAACCAAGTAAGAATTGATGACCCTTTTTGATATACACTTAATCTATGGATCGTAGTAGAGATTTTGACCTTAACTGGTGCAACATATACCTCTTGTTATTCCATAATTCATATCTCCTCCTATCCCTCAAGTCTAGGGTATAAAATTCTTCATGAATATGCTAGAAAAATGTTGCCTTAAGTTATAGATAGTTTCTTTACTAATCGCCACTCAACATGATACTATTACCATATTTTACGTATCATTAGAACTAGTATATCACAAACTTAACACCGAGTCTTTTCACTATATTCATTTTATGAAGCAACTCAAAACAATCAATAATGGAAGCATACACATATTCAAAATCAATAAACATGAATAGTAGAGTTTCAACTTTATGAACTTAAAAACAAATCATGTTGATTACTAGTCATTAGAGGCCCTATAGTCGATCGAGAAAAAATGTTCATTTTCAGGAACACATTCTTATTTTTTCTCCTAGTGTTGCTATTTCAACTTTTAATACTTTAGTACTAACCATATGTTAAATAGAGTGAAGAAGTTCAGATATCAATTTGTATCATCTAGATACCAATTGGATCCAAGTAATAGCACGAAAGAAATAAAGAATAGAGTTTTCCTAAAGTCCTATAGCCTCTCGAAGAAAAAGTAAAGTCGTCCCCATACCGTTCCTCAAAAGTCTACTAGACTTGTCCTTGTGTGATGAGATCAACGAACCTAACGCTCTGATACCAAGTTTGTCACGACCCAAAACGAGTCGTGAGTGGCATCCACACTTAACTACCTGGGTGGACGAACAAAAAAAAATTCAAATCCCAACATGTACAAATAATTCAACTATAAATAATATAAATAATGAGGAAGCTCCAAAAGATACTAAGCAACCAATTTAAATAAGTTTCTAAAGTTTAATACTTATCATCCCAAAATCTGATAGTCATCACATCAAGGACATCTAATCTCAAATACTAAGTCTAAGAATATCGAATACACTAAAATAAAAGAATAAAATGGTATTTGTCCGAAAGTATAGGACATCATGTCATGACGGAGAGAATCCAATACGAGCTTGAATGGATAGCTCACACTGAAATTTGATATGCAGAAGGTTGGCTAGAACTGAGGGAAATTAGAAGTCATAGGTGCACTCGCTGCATTTCATAAAAGTAAAACAAAGAAGAAAACAAGTAGGGCTCAGTACGAGGCAACATGTACTGAGTAAGTATCATCGGTCAACCCAAAATAGTAACTAATATACAAAGAATAATAGTATGAACTCAACTGTAGCACTTAACATGTGATAAGCAACAAACAACATAAACGTGTGTCAATAACAATAAAGTAAGCACGTATTAAGTCAACCGTATCAAGATCACACATGAGGACTCATGCCTCAAAACCAAACCATTTTGGGAGTTGAGTTCTTTGAGATTGAGTATCTTCCATTAATTCAACATACTTTTTCCTTTAATATTATTGTGTCGGAACGTGACACTCCAATCCAAGAATACCGTGTCGGAACGTGACACTCCGATCCAAGAATACCGTGTCAGAATGTGACACTCCGATCCAGGAATACCGTGTCGGAACGTGACACTCCGATCCAATAATATCATTAGTTTATCATTTAGTATCACCACTTCTCCAGTCGTTAATAATATTTCGTCGATCTTTCTTTATTCAAGTCATCACTTTGATAGAGATGGTTTAAGATTATACATTCCACGGTCTCGGGATTTCAGACCAATTATCAAAACACATGACCAAGCCACACAATCACACAATCAAGTACATAGAAAACTTCAAAATATCATTCAATGCATATCATTCACTATTAAGAGTTTACTATCAAATAGCATAAACCATAACCTACCTCCATCGAAGAATCAAAGTCAACATGCTACTTCTCCAATACTTTTCCTTTCCTCAATGCCTCCGAGCCTTTTCCATCTATCAAGTATATGTGCATAATTTTGTAAGTTAACGAGTCTACAGACACCCCTATTACTATATGTCTAGCCTAAACTCAAAAATTATCAAGCACAATTCTATGTTCAAGTTCTTAACATCTTAAGGTCAATTACTATGTCAAGTTTCCTATGTCTTAGATTAAAGCCTAGGGTCAAGTCTTAACCTCCAAATAACATAACCTTCATAGCATTCAAGTACCATAATATACCTAATATTTAATTATTTGTTTCAATATGACAAAACTTAAAATATAATATAATAACTGTAAGAAAACTTAAGGATTGAAATCATAGATTTAAATTTTACGGTAATCAACAATTGTCAAACCCGTATTCCATGCATCCTGTACATTTCTATAAGGTATTCCCAACAATCACTACCACCTCATTGGTCATAATCATTATGAACTAAGAATGGCATCAAGAATTTGTCATTAGTTGCTAATTATAGTTATTATTAGCTGTAGTAAAATTTCAACAATTATATATCTAGCTCCTCAATCCATCTTAGCATTTATCAATATTATTATACATATATTTGCTATCCTAATTTTCTGCAGAAAACAAATTGAAAATTGAGGCCACACATATGGCCGTATAACGACAAATATATATATATATATGAAATCTAAACATACTAAATATTAATCTACTAATTAAATAATAAAACCTTCCCACCATCACACAATTAATGCCTTCCATATGTACACCTCCGCATTAAAAAATTGCATCACGATGAACATTAAGATTTGAATACGAGTTTTACCTTGATTAATTAAGACTTGCGGCTCCGCATGTCGTCTTCAGGTAAGTCTTATTCTTAACTTGATTTTTAATTTCTGAGCATTAATGCCCTAATTGTTATATGTAACTTATTATAAAAGTGATAAAAGGAACCCACTATTAATTATAATGTTATCTTCTTTAACCCTCAACTACATAAATTATTAAAACTATCCCATTATTTTTATAATTATAATTACAAATAATCAAAAATACTCATTTAGAATCTATCGAAAATTATTTTATGAAATAAAATGCTCTATTTCTCAAATTGAACAAAAGGGTCGTTACAAGCTCAGAGTATGACCAAAAAGAACAATACAGAGTTTGTGATCTTGTTAGGATCAATCCGCCTAAGTTTTTGTGGTTGCAAGTTGGTAAATACCCATAGAAGTTCATTGATAACGTCGAAAATATTTTGTGTGATATCGATAACTCATAGTGGTAGGTGAGATTGGCATCCTACATGTAACGACCTGTTTAGTCGTTTTGAGCAGCGGATTTTATTTTTGGAAAACTGGCCGAGACGACGGACCCCACGACGGACCGTCATGGGCACGACGGACAGTCACAGGGTCTCGTTTCAAAACACTTAGAAATTCTGAAATTGGGTACTGAAATTGACTCTCTGAACTTCGTGACGACATGGCAGGACGGACCATCGTGGGCACGACGGACCGTCACAGACCCTTTAATAGAATTGAGTCTCTGAACTATGTGACGGAGCAGCAGGACGGACCGTCGCAGGCACGACGGGCCGTCACAGACTGCGTAATCCCAGGCTGGGTCGGATTTCTGTAAATGTTTTAAGGGACGTTTTTGACTATTCGTGCTTTAATTATAAAGTTAGTGGGTTAATGTTAATAAATCTAATTACTTGGGGGTTAAAAGAGGTAACCTTGAGTTAATTAGTGGGTTATTATTTCCATCTTTTATACTTAATTATATGCTAATTAGGGTAAAAGAAAGAGGGTTTGAATTAGAAAAATAGAAAGAACAAGGAGAGAGAGAGTCGAACGAGAAAGAGGATCGAAACAAAGAAGAAAGAAACAAAACTTTGGGAAATTGCTTGCTTGATCACGAATCTTCGGTGGAGGTAGGTTATGGTTTTTACGCAATTCGTAGTAAACTCTTATAGCGAATGATATGTATTCGTAGTATTGTAAACCCTTCTATATGCTTAATTGTATGCTTGCATGAATGTGATTATATAATTGTGATAAAATAAGCATGATGAAGCTATTGAATCCCGAATCTTGAAAAGAAACCCTAATCTACTTTGTTAATGATGACGCCTTGGTATGAAAGAAGGCTTAATGAATGAAAGAAGTGAGATTAGGGGATCGGGTGCCACGTTCCGGTACCAGGATAGAATGAGGATCGGAGTGTCACGTTCCGACACCAGGATAGTATATGGATCGGGTGCCACGTTCCAGTACCAGGATAGAATGAGGATCGGAGTGTCACATTCCGACACCAAGATAGTATATGGATCGGGTGCCACGTTCCAGTACCAGGATAGAATGAGGATCGGAGTGTCACGTTCTGACACCAGGATAGTATATGGATTGGGTGCCACGTTCCGGTACCAGGATAGAATGAGGATCGGAGTGTCACGTTCCGACACCAGGATAGTATATGGATCGGGTGCCACATTCCGGTACCAGGATAGAATGAGGATCGGAGTGTCACGTTCCGACACCAAGATAGTATATGGATCGGGTGCCACATTCCGGTACCAGGATAGAATGAGGATCGAAGTGTCACGTTCCGACACCAGGATAGTATATGGATCGGGTGCCACGTTCCGGTACCAGTATAGAATGAGGATCGGAGTTTCACGTTCCGACACAAGGATAGTATATGGATCGGGTGCCACGTTCCGGTACCAGGATAGTATATGAGGATCGGAGTGTCACGTTCCGACACCAGGATAGTATATGGAGCGAAGTTTCACGTACCGACACAAGGGGAATAAAGATAATGAATCTAGAAATATGTTAATATAATCAATCTAATGAACCTAATTCTCAAATGAATATGGTATTGAGGCTTGAGTCCTCATGTGTGAACTTGACGGTACTTATTCATGATTATGGTACTTGGTTTTGCTACATGTTGAGTATTGTAGTTGATTTATGATATTACTTGATATATACTGTTTTCTATTTTGAGTTGGCCAATGATACCTACTCAGTACTTGTGTTTGTACTGACCCCCTACTTTTATGTTTTCTTCTTTGTTATTTGTGGAGTGCAGCAAACGTGCCGTCGTCTTCAACTCAACCGCAATTCTAGCCAGTCTTCGTCACACCGGATCTTCAGGGTGAGCTAATGCTTCTAGCTTGGACTGGATCTTTTTCCTCATGTCTTGATGCCTTGAAGTTCCGGCATGGACTAGCTTTTACTTGTTTAGCTTCTTAGAATACTCTTAGTTTAGTAATTTGATCATAGATGTTCTTGTGGTGATGACTTCCAGATTTTGGGGAATAATAGATGTTGAATTTTAGAAGTTATTGAAATGGTTTTTATTTATGAGTTTAAGTCTTCCGCATTACTTTCTGTTGATATTATATTGAAATGTTAGGGTTTAGATTGGTTGGTTCGCTCACATAGGAGGGTAAGTGTGGGTGCCAGTCGCGGCTCGGTTTTAGGTCGTGACAAACTTGGTATTAGAGCATTAGGTTCGTTGGTCTCATCACACAAGAACGAGTCTAGTAGAGTCTTAAGGAACGGTAGGGGGACGCCTTTACTTTTCTTTGAGAGGCTATAAGACTTTAGGAAAGTTCCATTCTTTCTTTCTTTCTTTCGTGCTACTACTTGAATCCAATTGGTATCTAGGTGATACAAATTGGTATCTGACCATCTTCACTCTATTTCGCAGATGGATAGAACTAGAGCAACGACTGCGCCAACACCAACACTGACACCGGCAAGACAAGAAGCATCAGAGCCAGCCACTGGGGCTGTAGCTCGAAGATGAGTAGCGGCAAGAGGCCGTGGTAGAGGTCGTGGGAGGACGTCCTCTAGAGGAAGAGGACAAGTACCTAGCCCATCTGACGCTAGGGCGGTGACTCTCCACCGACTGAGGAAGTAGTAAGAGAGGGTGAGGAAGGGGAGAATGAACAAGTGCAAAATGAGGAATTGCCACCCCAACCTACCCCAGAGATGATCAATCAGGTTCTTGCTTATCTTAGCGGGTTATCTGATCAGGGCCAGGCACCTCCAGTGTTTTCTGCACCAACACCTCCGGTTTCAGAGGTACGACATGCCGCTGCTGGGGCTCCCCGTATGGATGCCTCATTGGAAATAGGCACGTTCCCTCGTCTGACTACAGGGCCTATAATGACAAATGATCAGCATGAACTTTTCAGTAATTTCGTGAAATTGAAACCTCCAGTCTTCAAGGGTGCTGAATCTGAGGATGCGTACGATTTTCTGGTTGACTGTCATGAGCTACTACACAAGATGGGTATAGTAGAACGGTTTGGTGTTGAGTTGTGACTTATCAGTTTCAAGGAAACGCCAAAATGTGGTGGCGGTCACATGTTGAGTGTCAACCAACAGAGGCACCACCTATGACTTGGGCCTCATTCTCTAGCTTGTTTATGGAGAAGTATATCCCCCGAACTTTGAGGCATATGAAACGAGATGAGTTCTTGAGCCTAGAGCAAGGTAGGATGTCGGTTACTTCATATGAGGCAAAGTTTCGTGCATTATCCAGGTATGCCACCAACTTTGTTTCAGTCCACAAGAGCGGATTCGCCGTTTTGTGAAGGGGTTGAGGTCAGAATTGCGGATTTCAGCCTTACAGGTAGCGGCTACGGCAAAATCCTTCCAAGAAGTTGTAGATTTCGTGATAGAGGTGGAAGGAGTGAAGCCAAATGACCTCACCATGGCATCGACATCAAAAAGATTTCGAAAGGGAGGTGAGTTTAATGGTTCTTACTCTAGAGGACAGGGTTCCGGAAGTTACTCAGTCGACCAATTCTGTCTTCACTACAAACTGTAGTTGGGGGTCCACCTCAGACCGGCCAACACTTCTCTGAGAGACCTATGTTTGAATCCCAAGAGTGTTATGGATGTGGGGAGACTGGGCACATTAAGAGGTATTGTCCAAAACAGAGTTACAGACCTCCAATGGTTAGAGGTAGAGGTGGTTATAGAAGAGGCCGTCATTCTGGAGGACGCGGTGGTTGAGGTAATGGTGGTCACCAAAACGGTCGGGGTGATGGGCAAACTGGAGCCACTACATCACAACATGGTAGGGGCAACGGACAGACAGGTGATAGGGTCCATTGTTAAGCTTTCCTTGGGAGATCTGAAGCGGAGACATTCGATGCTGTCATCACAGGTAATCTTTCGGTTTGTGATTGCGTGGCTTCTGTATTGTTTGATCCTGGATACACATTTTCTTATGTATCTTTTTCATTTGCTAATGGTCTTAATTTACCTTGTGAATTACTTGACATGCCTATTCGTGTTTCTACTCCGGTGGGTGAGTCTTTGATAGTTGAAAAGGTATATAGGTCTTGTTTGGTGAATTTGTGGGGAGCAACACTTATGTAGATTTGGCTATCTTAGAAATGGTTGACTTTGATGTAATTCTAGGTATGACTTGGCTTTCTCCGAATTTTGCGATCTTGGATTGAATGCTAAAACTGTGACGTTAGCCAAGCCCGGGACAGATCCGTTAGTGTGGAGGGCGACTACACTTCCAATCGGTTCGTATCGTGTCCTTTCTTCGTGCTAAGAGATGGTTAGTAAGGGTTGTTTAGCTTTCTTGGCACATATCAGGGATGACACTACCCAAGTACCTTCGATTGAGTCGGTTTCGGTAGTCCGTGAGTTTTTGGATGTGTTCCCTGCAGATCTTTCTAGTATGCCACCGGATAGGGATATTGACTACTGCATTGATCTTGAATCGGGCACTCGCCCCATTTCTATACCCCCTTATAGAATGGCTCCAGCGGAGTTAAGAGAGTTAAAGACCCAACTTCAAGAGTTGTTGAGCAAAGGCTTCATTAGACCAAGTGCATCTCCTTGGGGTGCTCCGGTGTTATTTGTGAAGAAGAAGGATGGGAGTTTTTGGATATGCATAGACTATAGACAACTGAATAAGGTAACAATAAGAACAAGTATCCTCTTCCTCGCATTGATGACTTGTTCGATCAGTTACAAGGTGCTTGTGTCTTCTCTAAGATTGACTTGAGATCCGGTTATCATCAACTGAAAATACGGGCAAAGGATGTGCCAAAGACTGCCTTCGAACAAGGTATGGGCATTACGAATTTGTAGTGATGTATTTTGGTCTTACGAATGCCCTTCTGCGTTCATGAGCTTGATGAACGAGATTTTTAAGCCATATCTGGATCTCTTTGTGATCGTATTTATTGATGATATACTGATATACTCTAAAAGTAAGAAGGAACATGAGGAGCATTTGAGAATTGTATTGGAAATGTTGAGGGAGAAAAAGCTTATGCCAAGTTCTCTAAGTGTGAGTTTTGGCTAGATGCAGTGTCCTTCTTGGGGCATGTAGTTTCTAAGGATGGAGTGATGGTAGATCCTTCTAAGATTGAGACAGTGAAGAATTGGGTAAGACCCACTAATGTGTCAGAAATAAGGAGCTTCGTTGGTTTAGCTAGCTATTACCGTCGATTTGTCAAGGGATTCTCTTCCATTGCTTCCCAATTGACGAACTTGACTAAGCAGAATGTTCCATTTGTATGGTCGGACGAATGTGAGGAAAGCTTTCAGAAGCTCAAGACTTTGTTGACTACTGCACCAATTCTCACCTTGCCCGTGGAAGGTAAGAATTTCATTGTTTATTGTGATGCATCCTATTCGGGTTTGGGTGCAGTGCTAATGCAAGAGAAGAATGTAATTGCTTATGCTTCAAGGCAATTAAAGGTGCATGAACGTAACTATCTGACCCATGATTTGTAGTTGGCTGCGGTAGTGTTTGCATTAAAGCAATGGAGACACTATCTATATGGGGTTAAGTGTGAAGTATACACGGATCATCGTAGCCTACAATATGTCTTTACTCAAAAAGATTTGAACTTGAGACAGAGGAGATGGATGGAACTACTGAAGGACTACGACATCACTATTTTGTATCATCCGGGAAAAGCGAATGTTGTGGCAGACGCCTTAAGTAGAAAGGCAGGGAGCATGGGAAGTCTAGCTCACTTGCAAGTTTCTAGACGCCCATTGGCTAGAGAGGTTCGGATTCTGGCTAATGACCTTATGAGGTTAAAAGTAAATGAGAAGGGAGGATTGTTAGCTTGTGTGGAGGCAAGATCTTCCTTCCTTGACAGGATTAAGGGAAAGCAGTTTAATGATGAGAAATTAATCGGATCCGAGATAAAGTGTTGAAAAGAGAGGCTTAAGAAGAAACAATCGACGAGGAAGGTGTTTTGAGGATTAAGGGAAGGGTATGTGTACCCCGCGTCGATGAGTTGATCAAACACTAGTCTGACAGAGGCTCATAGTTCAAGGTATTCTATAAATCCGGGTGCAACAAAGATGTACGTCACATAAAGCAACACTTTTGGTGGAGTAGAATGAAGCGCGACATTGTTGATTTTGTTGCCAAATGTCCAAATTGTCAACAAGTAAAGTATGAGCACCAGAGGCCCGAGGAACACTTAAGAGAATGCCCATTCCTGAATGGAAGTGGGAGAGAATTGCAATGGATTTCGTGGTTAATCTTCCAAAGACATAGGGTAAGTTTGATTCTATTTGGGTAATGTGGACAGATTAACTAAGTCTGCGCACTTCATTCCGGTCAAGGTGACTTACAATGCCGAGAAGTTAGCCAAAATCTATATCTCAGAAATTGTTCGGTTGCATGGGGTTCCACTCTCCATCATATCAGATAGAGGTACACAGTTTACTTCTAAGTTTTGGAAAACATTGCATGCGGAATTGGGTACTAGGTTGGACCTTAGTACTGGTTCCATCCTTAGACCGATGGTCAGTCTGAGCGAACGATTCAAGTGTTGGAGGATATGCGTCGTGCATGTGTGATAGAATTTGGTGGTCATTAAGATAACTTCTTACCTTAGCGGAGTTTTCATACAATAATTGTTATCACTCAAGTATTAACATGGCCCCATTTGAAGAATGTATGGTAGGAGATGTAGGTTCTCCCATTGGGTGGTTTGATGCATTTGAGGTTAGACCTTGGGGTACTGACCTTTTGAGGGATTCATTAGAGAAAGGGAAATCTATTCAAGAAAAGCTTTTAGTGGCGCAAAGTAGGCAAAAGGAATATGCAGATCGAAAGGTTAGAGACTTGGAGTTTATGGAGGGTGAGCAAGTCTTGCTGAAGGTTTCGCCCATGAAAGGGGTGATGCGGTTTGGTAAAAGAGGTAAACTAAGCCCAAGGTATATTGGTCCCTTTGAAGTACTTAATAGAGTAGGTCAGGTGGCTTATGAGTTAGCCTTGCATCCAGGGTTGTCCGGAGTGCATCCGGTATTTCATGTGTCTATGTTGAAAAGATACCATGGGGATGGAAACTACATCATTCGTTGGGATTCAGTTCTGCTTGATGAAAATTTGTCTTATGAGGAGGAGCCTGTTGCTATTTTAGGTAGAGAAGTTCGCAAGTTGAGGTCAAGAAGATTGCATCCATCCAAGTTTCAATGGAAGAATCGACCAGTCGAAGAGGCCACTTGGGAGAAGGAGACTGATATGCGAGAAAGATACCCACACCTGTTTAAAGATTCAGGTACTCCTTCTCGCCCTTGTTTTTCTTCTTGTGATTGTTCGAGGACGAACAATGGGTAAATTGGTATCTACTGTAACGACCTTTTTAGTCGTTTTGAGCAGCGGATTTTATTTCTGGAAAACTGGCCTAGACGACGGACCCCACGACGGACCGTCATGGGCATGACGGACAGTCGCAGGGTCTCGTTTCAAAACACTTAGAAATTCTGAAATTGGGTACTGAAATCGACTGTCTGAACTTCGTGACGACATGCAGGACGGACCGTCGTGGGCACAACGGACCGTCACAGACCCTTTAATAGAATTGAGTCTCTGAACTCTGTGACAGAGAAGCAGGACGGACCGTCGCAGGCACGACGGGCCGTCACAGACTGCGTAATCCCAGGCTGGGTCGGATTTCTTTAAATGTTTTAAGGGACGTTTTTGACTATTCCTGCTTTAATTATAAAGTTAGTGGGTAATGTTAATAAATCTAATTACTTGGGGGTTAAAAGAGGTAACCTTGAGTTAATTAGTGGGTTATTATTGCCATCTTTTATACTTAATTATATGCTAATTAGGGTAAAAGAAAGAGGGTTTGAATAAGAAAAATAGAAAGAACAAGGAGAGAGAGAGAGAGAGTCAAACGAGAAGAGGATCAAAACAAGGAAGAAAGAAACAAAACTTTGGGAAATTGCTTGCTTGATCACGAATCTTCGGTGGAGGTAGGTTACGCTATTCGTAGTAAACTCTTAATAGCGAATGATATGTATTGGTAGTATTGTAAACCCTTCTATATGCTTAATTGTATGCTTGCATGAATGTGATTATATAATTGTGATAAAATAAGCATGATGAAGCTATTGAATCCCAAATCTTGAAAAGAAACCCTAATCTACTTTGTTAATGATGATGCCTTGGTATGAAAGAAGGCTTGATGAACGAAAGAAGTGAGATTACGGGAACGAGTGCCACGTTCCGGTACCAGGATAGAATGAGGATCGGAGTGTCACGTTCCGACACCAGGATAGTATATGGATCGGGTGCCACGTTCCGGTACAAGGATAGAATGAGGATCGGAGTGTCACGTTCCGACACCAAGATAGTATATGGATCGGGTGCCACGTTCCAGTACCAGGATAGAATGAGGATCGGAGTGTCACGTTCCGACACCAGGATAGTATATGGATCGGGTGCCACGTTCCGGTACCAGGATAGTTTTGAGGATCGGAGTGTCACGTTCCGACACCAGGATAGTATATGGAGCGGAGTGTCACGTACCGACACAAGGGGAATAAAGATAATGAATCTAGAAATATGTTAATATACTCAATCTAATGAACCTAATCCCAAATGAGTATGGTATTGAGGCTTGAGTCCTCATGTGTGAACTTGACGGTACTTATTCATGATTATGGTACTTGTTGTTGCTACATCTTGAGTATTGTAGTTGATTTATGATATTACTTGATTATACTGTTTTCTATTTTGATTTGGCCGATGATACCTACTCAGTACTTGTGTTTGTACTGACCCCCTACTTTTATGTTTTCTTCTTTGTTATTTGCGGAGTGCAGCAAACGTGCCGTCGTCTTCAACTCAACCGCAATTCTAGCCAGTCTTCGTCACACCGGATCTTCAGGGTGAGCTAATGCTTCTAGCTTGGACTGGATCTTCTTCCTCATGTCTTGATGCCTTGAAGTTCCGGCATGGACTAGCTTTTACTTGTTTAGCTTCTTAGAATACTCATAGTTTAGTAATTTGATCATAGATGTTCTTGTGGTGATGACTTCCAGATTTTGGGGAATAATAGATGTTGAATTTTAGAAGTTATTGAATTGGTTTTTATTTATGAGTTTAAGTCTTCCGCATTACTTTCTGTTGATATTATATTGAAATGTTAGGGTTTAGATTGGTTGGTTCGCTCACATAGGAGGGTAAGTGTGGGTGCCAGACGCGGCTCGGTTTTGGGTTGTGACACTACAAGATCAAGGATATGACTGACATATGGTTCACTCAGTGGAAAGACTACAGACATGACTTTCTGTTTTCTAACTTAGTTTAGTAGTCTAATTCAGTGTTAATCCAGAAATTCTCTCAGAAACTTTCTCATTCTTAACTCTAGTCGGTGACCCAGTTATAGCTAGATGGATATACAAAAATTACCCTGTCACAATATCTCAGAAAGTCACCTTAGCAGATCAAGTAGAGTTAGAAATGGTAGACTTTGATGTCATTCTAGGCATGGATTATTCACACGCATGTTATGTCTTAGTCGATTGTATAACTAGGACTGTTCGTTTTCAGTTTCTACATGAACCAATCATAGAATGGAAAGGTAGTAGCTTAGCGCCTATGGATCGACTTATTTCTTACCTTAAGGCCAGAAGATGATATCCAAGGGTTATCTCTATAATCTAGTTTGGGTTAAGGATTCTAGCCTTAGCTTTAAACCCCAACTCTTGAGTCATTTTCAGTAGTCTATGAATTTGCAAAAGTATATCGAGAAGATCTTCCCGGAGTTTCTCCCAAAAGGGAAATCGACTTTTGGATTGAACTCATTCCAGATACAAGACGATTTCTATTCCTCCTTACAGAATGGCTCTAGCAGAGCTTAAGAATTGAAAAAGAAGTTGAAAGACCTTCTAGACAAGGGTTTCATTAGACCTAGTATTTAACCATGGTGTGCTCCAGTATTGTTCATAAAGAAGTAAGATGGTTCTCTTAGAATGTTCATTGACTATAGACATTTGAAAAAGGTCACAATCAAGAATAGTATCCAATCCCCAGGATTGATGACTTGTTTGACCAACTTCAAGGTGCTAGTCATTTATAAAAGATAGACCTCAGATCGGGTTATCATCATCTCAGATTCATAGATAGTGACATTCCGAAAACAGACTTCAGAACTCGGTATGATCATTATGGATATGTAGTTTATGTCGTCTAGACTAACCAATGTTCCTGCAGCTTTCATGTATTTGATGAACAGAGTGTTCAAACAGTACATAGACTTGTTCGTTATAATCTTCATTGATGATATCCTCATTTACAGTAGGAGTGAGGAAGAACATGCAAGTCATTTGAGAGTTGTTGTGCAAACTCTCAAAGATCGCAAGTTATTTGCTAAGTTCAGCAAATGTGAGTTTTGGTTGCAATCCGTTGCTTTTCCTTGTCACATTGTATCTAGTGAAGGGATCCGAGTGGATTCACATAAGAGTAAAGCGGTGAAACAGTTGTCCATACCTACCTCTGCTACATATTTCAGAAGTTTCTTAGGTCAAACAAGTTATTAGAGAAGGTTCATCGAAGGATTTTCATCCATATCCTCACCATTGACTAAGTTGACTCAGAATATGCTAAAGTTCCGATGGTCAAATTATTGTGGGAAAAGCTTCGTAAAATTGAAAACTAGATTGACTACATCTCCTTTCTTGACTCTACAGAGGGTTCAGATGGTTATGTGATCAATTATGATGCATCCAGAGTTGGCCTAGGTTGTGTATTGATGCAACGAGGTAAGGTGATAGCTTATGTCTCTAGACAACTTAAGGTTCATGAGAGAACTATCCAACTAATGACCTCGAGCTTGTTGCTGTGGTGTTTGGACTCAAGATGTGGAGACACTACTTGTATTGTGTTCGTTGACCATAAGAGCCTTTAGTATGTGTTCACCCTGAAAGAGTTAAATCTTCACCAGAGGAGATGGTTTGAATTCCTTAAGGATTATGATATGAGTGTGCATTATCATATGGGTAAGGAAAATGTAGTAGCATATGCTATTAGTAGATTATCTATGGGTTGTGTAGCCCATGTTGAGAAATAAAGGAAGGAGCTAGTGAAGTATGTTTACAGGCTTGCTTGCTTGAAAGTTCGCCTTATGCGCATATCAGATAGTGGCGTAATAGTTGAGAATAAGGCAGAATCTTCATTGGTAGTAGAGGTTAAGGAAAAGCAAGACATCGACCCTATTTTGCTTGGACTTAAGAATGCATTCCACAATCAGAGAGTGGAGGTTTTCTCCCTAGGGAATGATTGTGTACTTCTCTAACATGGTAGATTGTTTGTTCCTGATGTGGGCGAGTTGAGACAACATATTCGTGTAAAATCCCATAAATCTAGGTATTGTATTCATCCAGGTGCCACTAAGATGTACCTCGATCTGTGAGAAGTCTATTGGTGGAATGGCATGAAGAGGGATATAGAAGATTTTGTGAGTAAGTGCCCCAATTTCCAGCAAGTCAACGTAGAACATCAGAAACCAGGAGGTATGAATCAAGATATTGATATTCCTACTTGGAAGTGGGATGTGATCAATATGGATTTCATCATAGAGTTACCTCATACCTGCAGACAGCATGACTCCATTTGGGTAATAGTTTATAGGATGACTATGTCTTCTCGCTTTTTAGCGGTCATGACTACAGATTCGGCAAAGGACTATGCAAAGCTTTACATCAATGAAATTGTGAGTTTTCATGGGTTTCCTTTGTCTATCATCTCAGATAGAGGTCCTCCATTTACCTCTAATTTTTGGAAGTCATTTCAGAAAGGTGTTGGTACTTAGTTAACCTTAGTGCATCATTTTATCCACAGCGGATGGGCAGGAAGAGCTTACCATTGAGACCTTAGAGGATATGTTGAGAGCTTGTGTGAGCAATTTCAAATGTAGTTGGGATGATCATGTTCCTCTTATTGAGTTTGCCTACAATAATAACTACCATTCTTGCATTCAAATGGCCCCTTATGAGGGTTTATATTGGCGTAGATGTAAATATCCTGGTGGTTGGTTTGATGTAGGTGAAGAAGCTTTGATAGGGCCAGATTATGTCCTTAATGCTATGGGGAAAGTGCAACTCATTAGAGATAGACTTAAGACAACCCAAAGTTGTCAAAAATCTTATATAGGTGTAAGTAGATGGTAACTAAAGTTTCAAGTTGATGATTGGATTTTTCTGGAAGTCACACCTATGAAATGGGTCATGAGATTTGGAAAGAAAAGGGAAGCTCAGCTCTAGATATGTAGGCCCTTACAAGATCTTGAAAAGAGTTGGCAAGGTGGAATATGAGTTAGAATTGCCAGCAGAATTAACAGCACTGCATCCGGTCCTCCACATCTCACTCTTGAAGAAGTGTGGGTGATCCAGCCTCTGCAGTGCCTTTAGAGAGTGTGAAGGTGAAAGATAGTCTTTCTTATGAGGATGTAATAGTTGAGATTCTTTACCGTTAGGTTAGAAGGTTGAGATACAAAGAAATCGCTTCAGTCAAGGTTTCGTGGAGGATTCAGTCTGTAGAGGGAGCTACTTGAGAAGTAGAACCAGCCATGAAACCCAAGTATCGTTACCTCTTTCCATCCGATTCTACTCCTGCTTGAGGTAATAGTTCCTATTTAGTTTTATAGTCATTAATGCATAAATTCAATTTTAGAATCATGTTCCCTCAGTGTAGACTTGCATTTTCAGTATAATTGCGTGTACTGGAAACACAATTTCGTCAAAAACTCAGTTCTCAATGTTTTGAAGTGGGGTTTGAATCTCTCTCCCTCTACTTCAGCAAGTTTAGTATTTATTCGAGGACCAATCTTCCCAAGGGGGAGATAATGTAACACCCCGTAGCCAAAATAAACCAAAAAACAAATTTTTTTTCAGAAAATCAGCAGGTGAAACGAACGGCGGCATCGACGGTCCATCCTGCACAACCGTCGATGGGATCAGAAACTCCAAAAAAAATTCATCCGGGAAAATTGGCTTAGTCTAGATCGACGGACGGACAGACACTCTGTAGGTTAGATAACGGTCCGTAGTCCGTGACCGTCAATAGAGACCCCCATTCTCCCATTCTCTTAAAAGAGCTATGGATGACAAGCACGGTCTGTAGGTCTGACCGTAGGTATAAAATTTGCAGACAGTAAAGGGGAAATGGTCATAACTATTAGAACAAAATGAATTAGTTTTCCCATTACTCTTAGCACAAGTATTATAATCTGACATGATAAACTGAAAATTTGAAGAATTCATTTTATCATGTCAGATTATTATTCTTGCTTTTATGATTGTTAAATTATGTTTTATTTCAGTTTAGTCTATCCTACATCCTTAGTACCTTTCAAGTACTGACGCATATGTGCGATACATCTTCTCATGATGTAGGTTTAGGTTCTCAGCATCCAGATCACGCATAGATCGATTTTTGATCTCTAGTTCAGCAGATTCAGTGGTGTATATGAAAGTAATACAAAATCTATGAGATTTTCTCTAACTGACAACCACCACTATGATTCTAAGTAGAGATACAACCTTTCGCCCACTCTCTCAGAAATGTCCTATACTTTGCCATCGCATGGAGCATCCTCAACCTAGTGGATCTGCTGGCTAAACTCACGTGATCATTTTAAAAGTATGACCCATTAATACCCATGATGGCTACATCATTTACATGGAGTTTTGAATTAATATGAACTTTCATCCCCACACCGGTGCTCAATAATACTGCCAAAATACAATTAATCTCATGCTATTAAAAAAGCCTCTTTCCTTTGAGTTGAGATAATTTTCTCAACTCTTTTAGCTTTAGAAAAAATCCCCTCTTAGAATTAATGTTCGGCTTTTTATTGAAAATGTTTTTGGAACTCTTAGTTTCCTCTTGACTTAAATATAAAAACATTTATGAACTTCCTAGGGAACATTTAGTTCCCTTATATCTTTTAAGAAATGAAATCAACCTTTACAGTTTCTTTAACTTTAAACTTAAGACTTAAAATGAAATTAAAATGTTTAATTAAGACTGTGAGAACTTTAAAAAACAAACTTTACTTCAACTCACTTCATAGCTTCAGACTTGACTACTTACTTCCTTCACTTTGATCCTAACTTCCCTTGAATTTGGATTATGATTCAAGGATCATGATCATTTGTTTATGGATGATTTCATGATGTTTAGATGTACTTTAGAGTGTTGGAATCGACTAGGAATGATAGGTACATCACTTAGGAACTAGTAACAAAAGATAAGGAAAGAACGGGGTCTCCATGGGGTCTTGGTTCTCTAAGAGGCATGGAGCGCCAAAGTGTCGGACGGATACTGTCCTCAGGTGCTCTAGCTAGCGAGGTGCACCATAGCCTAACGGACAGTGTCTGTTCTGAGGGGCTTTGGTAGGAGCAGCCCCCCAAGGCCTGTCAAATGGGTTCTCCAACTTTTCTTTTCTAATTTTCAACTCTAAACCCTTTAGTATTCAATGGATCTTCTAATAAACATTTAGGATCACTAATAATCTCAATGCACAAAAGTTTAGACCCATAAAACAATCCGAAAACATGAAATAAACACTGCAAGTATGCTACACTCAACTAACAAGGATTCAATCATATATTCATCAAGAACTTCCATGTTCATGAACCAATGTACACCAAGCTTTCTTATTTGAATCAAATTAAGGAACCATGCAATTATTGTTGTGGGAGTTTCTCTAACCAACAACCATAACTTAATAGTTATAGTGATGATACAACATTTTACCTCCCCTTTCCAAGGACCATCCTAAACCTACAAGTGTATAAGACCTGAACTGCCTAATGGATCCACTAGTAAACGGTGATAAGGGTTCATCTAAAATGTATGACCCTTTTCTACCCATGATTGCTACAAGGTTTTCATCGAGAATTGAGTTAATATGAACTCGTATTCCCACATCGATGCTAAATACTACTCTCCAAAATAGAAAAAATCTTATGTTTATAAAACATATTGATTCTGTGAATTTAGATTAGTTATCAAAACTTCGCTTTAAAAGCTCTCTTGGAAATCATAGTTCCTCTGCTTGCTTCATTTTATAAATCTATAACTCTTTTCTGAAAACTAGCTCGATGTGTCTTTGGAAAACATAGTTTCCTTTCTTTTTTAAATGTGAAAAACATTTCAAAATCTCTTTGGGGATACTTATTCCCCCTATACTTTTGAAGAAAAAAACTTCACTTAAGTCTTACTCTTTACTCTTTACTTATCTTTATACTTGACTTTTAAAGAATACTCAGTTCCCTTATAGCTTTTGAAAAATGCACTAACTCTTTGCTCTTTGCTTTACTTAAAATTTAACTCTTGGGGAATACTTAGTTCTCTTATGACTTTTGAGATTTAACCTGAACTTATTACTCATTTATCAACTTGTAGCTTGAGTCATAAAACAAAGTTAAAATTCTTTCACTACACCATTTTAGGTCTACGGCAACACTAAATCTTGACAAAGCTTATAAAGTGTTGCCTAAAATACTTTTGGGAACACTTTTAATGTGTAGCCAATGATTTTGACTTTTAGCTACATTAATTTTAGCAACACTTCTAAAGTGTACTCTTTAATGGGATAAACTACACTTTATAAAGTGTTGTTATAGTTGGCAAAAACTATTTACATGAATGGCCACACTTTTAAAGTGTGTTATTTATAATTGAAAATACAACACATTAAAAATGTGGCCTTCGTGTTTTCACCAAAATTTTATTTCCCTCCAACATTTTAACATTAAAATTTCATCTCCCTCCCATTTTTATTTTTCCAAAACAAAAAAAAAAACATAAAAGAAAAATTAAAAAGAATAAAACATTAAAGAAATAAAAAAAAGGCCACATTTCCTAAAACTTCAGCTGAAGCTTCCATTTTCAGCTGAAGAACACCATTCGCGGTAGATGAAGAAGGATGAAGAACAGATGGAATCAGCTGTTGTTAAGATTGGAGAACACCATTCGTCACATTTATGTTAAACTTCAACTGAAGAACACCATTTTCAGCTAAAAAATCAAAGAGCACAGCGATTTCTCTGAACATGAACTGAAGAAGACGATTTTCCTCTCAGCTTCGTTGTTCAAGATTGGAGAGCTGAAGAAGACTATTTTCTTCAAAGATTTCTGGGTAAACTGTTGTTCCATCAGATTTCCTTTTGAAAATTGAAAGAAAATGCTTCACAAATCAACATGTCTCATGTCTTAAAGCTTTAGGTTGTTGGAATAGAGTATATCAGGTAAGAGATTTTTCCTTCAAAAGTCTAAATTATAGCGTTAAAATTTTTATATGCTTGTATGTCAGTCAAAAATTGAAGTTAGGGTTTTTATGTTCTTGTGTTGTTGAGACGAATTTTGTTGATTTTGGGAGTTTAGTTTATAGTTGTATTACTTATAAATGGGCATACGTAAGCTTTGTTTTTATGGGAACCAGAGATCTTATTAATTTACTGGAATTTGCAGAGTTCTGTTTTGAAAACACTTGTTAACGCGGCGGGTCGACGGACCTCACGACGGGACGTCGTTGTCACGACGAGTCGTAGTGGACCTTGCGACAGGCCGCCGTAGACCTCGCTATAGGCCGTTCTAGTCATGAGAGGCCGTCGTGGTCATGACGGGCCATGGTCATGACGGGCCATCGTGGTCATGACGGGCCGTCGTGGACTCCGTCGTCCCATACTTGCAAGTTTCTTCTGCTACTTCTCTGATCTTCATGACGAATATGCAGGACGGACCGTCATGCTATGACGGTCCGTCACGCTTTCTGTTACAGCTGAAATTTCAAATTGATTAATTGTTAAATTTCTTAATTTTGTGTTCTTTCTTGATGGAACAGATTTTTTTACTAGAGGAATTGATATTCAAGCAGTTAACGTTGTTATCACCTATGATTTTCCTAAGAACTCAGAAACGTATTTGCACAGGGTATGTATAACATCTTTGATCTTGCTTATTGACTTATATATTGTTTTTTCTATTTCATCATTGGTTTCCTTATTTGATCGTGTGGAACATATTAACTACACAAGGAAACTAATCTAATTTTCTTTAATTTTTGCTGCTACTGTAATCTACAATCTGGACTTGTCTCTCTTTAGTTTTTGTTAATGCATTTGGTTTAAATTGAGCTAAGGTCTTGCTTCTTTTGTTTAACTGTTTTTTTGGCATTTGTATAGAACATTGGCATGGAATGGAATCTGCAATATGCAGATTTGTTGTTAATGTTTTCTGTAACTGCTGCTTCTACATATAAATATTTCTATTAGTAAAGTCTATTTTCTTTCTTATTATATAGAATATCCATGTTATAACCATAACTTTTGACATCCTAGTAGAAGGCATGCTTCCATAATTACAAACAAATAAACAAATAATTATTAGGAGAATCTAATTGTGTGTGTCTCCTCATTAATTCCTTTTTTCTTTAGTGTTCCTGTTAGTTTGTGTGCATCATGGTTATTGTATAAAACCAAATATTTTATATTGTTTCTTATGAAGTTTGAACCCTAATGCAATTATTCATTGTTGTTGAACTCATTTGGAATTCTAGACACCCAAGGGAAGATCATCTACTTTGAACATCAAAAGACAAGTCGGCATCTACTTTGAACATCAAAAGATGCAATCTAATTTTCTGTAACTGCTGGATTTCTTGCCTCTCTATACTGTTGCAATATGAACTTCTTACCTTTTCTATATAACTACCAATATATTATTTGTGTAGGGAAATGGAGGTGATCAAATTTGAAGTGGATGATGAAGAGTTTTTGAACTATTGTAAAAGTTTAAATACATATTTGATTTATTGTGTACACATTTAGAATATTGATGTATAAGTATGGGTAAATACACAACACATACTATCTTTAGGTTGTACATGAAATATATCTCGAAGTTTATTTGAAATATATAGCTTCAATTTAATGATTAATTAGTTCATTTTGTGTTTTAGGTCACTTGTATGTATGAAAATATATTATATATATTTGTGCTACATTAGGCTTATAAATGTTGAAGTTACACTTTGTAAGTGTTGCTTTAGGTAGATAAAAAGTTACACTTTGAAAGTTTTGCAATAGATGACCAATAAAAGGCAACAATTTTTAAGTGTGGCCAATAAATCTGAAAAGGAAACACTTTTAAGTGTAGTCTAACAAAAAATAGGTGTTGCTAATGCACGTCTTCAAATCGTGCCCTTATACCTATTTGGATACGCTTTATAAGTGTATCCATAGATGGCAACATTTAAAAAGTGTTGCCTAAAGTCAAAGGTTACGCTTTTTTTGGGCAGCCCCTAAAAAGTGTTGCTGAATGTCCAAAACTGTAGCCTTTTATCAAAGGCCACACTTTTTGGTAGTTTAGGCTACACTTACGTGGTGTTGCTGTAGGCCGAAAATGGTGTAGTGTTTGTTTAAGACTCTTGAAAATATTAAGAACTTACTTTCACTTGCTTCTTTACTTTTAGACTTCAGCTTAACTTCATTGGCTTTGACATTAACTTTCCTTAAATTATATTATGGATTAAAGGTTCATCCTCTCATGATTATGAATTATTTCATGATGCTTAGATGTTCCTTACAGTGTTGATATCAACTAGGAAACGTAGGTACATCACATAAGAACTAGTCCAAAAAGATGGGGAATGAATGGGGTGAACCGGCATCCTTGGCGCTCTAAGAGGCATGGGGAGCCAGCCCCAAACTTTAGAGGCCAAGTTGGGGAACTGTGGCTTGTGCTCTTCCCCAATCCCATATAGACAAACATTTTCCTGTGGGGCTATGAGAGACGCAACCACAAGGCCCTACCAAAGCGCGTTTTGACTTTTCTGCTCTGTATCTCATCTCTAAACCTTTTAATATTCGACGGATCATTCCCCAAACACCTAAAATCAGTAATATCCTCAATACCCAGTAGTTTATACTCGTAAAACAGCCCGGAAACAAAAATCAAATCATAGAAATGTTACAACCTTTTCAATCAAGAATTCAATAATTGTTCATCAAAATATCAATGTTCATCATCCAATCTAGTCTAACATACTGAAATGAATCAAATAGGTGTGTGGGTTAAAGAACAAAATAGATAATGATCTCACATACCTTGATAGGGATCACTGCCGACGATTTCCACAGGCCGAACTTCGACAATCTTAAACGTTCTTGCTTCCTCTCCCCTTTTCTCCTCTTCTTTTCTGTTCTCTCAAAACCCTAACTTGTTTTCTAAAAGGATGAAATGAGTAGGATCAGTTTAAACTCCAATTTATTACACAAAAACAAAATAAAATAATTGAGTAAGGAAAAGACAGTTTTACCCTTCCCAAATTCGGATTGGACTATCCTTATTCCAATTGCCCAACTTCTGAAAGGCATATCTCACTCATACGATATTTAAATTTCCCAAACTTGGAACCGTTGGAAAGATCATTCCAAGGTTTTTCCAACCATATATTAACTAACTCTAACTCTTGCTGTGATATAAGTTATGGATGTTTGAAAATGGCCAAAACTCACTTTTTCAACTTAGTCAATTTTCCAGAATTTTGTTTTCTTTTCAAAAATAAATATTTCCAGATTTTAACCTCTTTTCTAGTTATTTCTAGTTGCAAGATGTTACAATATTTCCCTATTGGGAACATTCATCCTCCAATGAGATTAATATTACTAGACTAATGTTTAACATCTAACATACAGATCATACACAAAACATCAAAATATAAACACAACATGCTAACTAAATTTCGACTCCAAGAAAAGTATTAGTACCTCAATTTGGAACTTCTCCAGATTGAAAGATATGTGGGTATGTCTTCTTCTATCCTCTTTAGATTCTCAAGAAGCATATCTATAAACTGATTTCCCTTTTTACGAAATCTCATAACACCCTTCACGGTTGAAATTTTACAGTAATTCAATATTCTACCATTGGTACACACAACCTACCTTGATACCCCAATACACTATCTCCCCCTTGTTCAAAAGTTATCACTCTTTCATTATGAACACTTGCCTTTAACTCAAGACAGATAAATCTTGGTCTTGCTTGTCTTTTACTTCTTACATTAATGATGATTCAGACCCATTTATCACCACTACTCCTCTTTTTTGTATAAACCCCTAATTGTGCAAGTCTATGCACCTCCTCTGTGAACTCTTTCTTATCTTCTTCAAGATGGGAGATACTACCCATAGACAATCTTCTTTGCATGAGATTAACCTCTTTCTAACTAATCACATGCCAAAACTC
>JAKWIY010002688.1:0-65950 GCA_027704805.1 Solanum corneliomulleri | reverse complement strand
GTAAAGTTGAACAAATAAACACACATGTCCTACATGTCATCCTACATGTCATTTTTCGTCCTACTTGGTGTCCTACGTGTATTTTGCCATGTAAAACTCATGTGTTTATACATTCAAATACACACTCATGCTTTCAAGAATTTCATCAATCAATCAATAAGGGTAACATTAAGGCAATTGACATCATGATGTTCAACACATAACTTTTTTCGTTTCACCCATTTTTATTCATTAAGATGTATCAATTAGAAAATTTAAATCCTTCACCCCATCTCCATTACTCACAACACACAGTCAACGAAGAAATATACAAATTCAACTAGAATACAAGGTATAGGAAACCACTCACCTTAGAACGATCAACAATCACTTCAAGAGTTGAGTCTTTCCCTTCCGAACCTCTTCTAAAGTCACATAATCTAAATAATCAACTATTCAAAATCATCTACCGTAAATCACAATACCCACACTAATTCTCTTGAAAATGGGTCAATCAACACAAATCCCAATTTGAAAAATAAGGTTTGAATTTGGAAAATAATACTTGCAAACATTACTCAAGGGTTTAGAAACTCATTATAGAAAACCGTTTCAAAAAACAGGATAAAGATCACTTCAAAATCAACATTGTAGTTAAGAACATGAGTTCATGAAAAACATCCACAATCGCCAATCAAAAAACGCTTACCCAAATGATCAAGTACTGAAAATCCCTACAAAAATGCCACAAAGGTCTCCCCAAGCTGAAAACTCATGAAATGGGGCTTAAACGTGAAATTGCAGGCCAACACCCTCTCTGATGTCACAAAAGCAACCAGGGGTTCGCTTGAGAAAACCCTACTAAGACGTGGGCATCGAAAAAGCGACACCTCTTTCTCCAGTAAAGGTCAACATGGGTTGAGACTTCGCAAAAACAAACGTCACAAAAGTGAGCCAACTTCCACAAAAATGGATGTCCACCAGAACTCATACTTATACTCGACACTCTGGACTTAATGAGATTGTCAAAACATGAATGTTATAGGTCTCCCTAACCCGACATTTGTGAAAACCACTAGAAGCTAATTCGTAGCTTAAAAAGGCTAAAACAAGTTTGGTACCCCTACAAAAATCAACTAAGATCTCACCCACGCCTAAAATCATCCTCCAAATCCAACAGAACTCTCAGAATTTCACTCTGAGCATCTGAACCCCAAATGTTGACCAAAATCAATGCTAAGGCTAAATTTTTATAATTTCACAACTTAGGACCTCAAATCTTTAAATTACTCTAAATCTGAAACTAACAATTTTCACAAACTATATTTCACATTGATGGACTGATGGAATCTACAGAAATCCATTCTGACACTCTAAACTCCAAAAGACCCCCTAAAACCATTTTAATAACAATTTACACTTGAAAACTCACAAACTTATCAAATTCAAAACATTCAACTCAAAGCTCAACACCAACCTTTCAAACTCAATCTTAACAAACTCGGGGCTAATATCTGGAGGAGTAAATGGTAATTTCTACAGAAAAAACCAAAAGTGACCAACCGGAACATTACAATTTATTCCATCTCCCTTCACATAAGTCAACAACAAGGATAACCCAATAATTTTACTAACCAAAAAGCTTATTATTAATAGCCCAATGAAGATTCTCATTCACAAGCATGCCCAACTTATAGATTTGAATCACATTTGTAAATCATACAAACGTTTCCAAGAACTATTATTCAAACTATATATTTTACCCACATTGTAGTGTGAATTTTCATTACCCATATTTTCGTAGATTACCATTACCTTATAATAATTGTAAAGTTCACTATATCCAAAACCATACATGTAAAAGAAACCAGCTCCAGAACTAGATAATTTGTTGATGTACTTAATGTAACGACCTGTTTAGTCGTTTTGAGCAGCAGAGTTTATTTCTGGAAATCACTGTCTAGGTCGACGGATCCCACGACGGACCGTCATGGGCACGACGAACCGTCGAGGGGGTCTCGTTCCAAAACACTTAGAATTCTGAAATTTGGGTACTGAGATCGACTCTCTGAACTTCGTGACGGAATGGCAAGACGGACCGTCGTTGGCACGACGGACCGTCACAAATCTTTCCACAGGATTAACTCTCTGAACTTTGTGACGGACCTGCAGGACGGACCGTCACAGTCATGACGGACCATCACAGTCATGACGGACCGTCACAGGTTGCGTAACCCTGACTGGGTCGGATTTCTGCTAAAGTTTTTAAGGGGCGTTTTGGACTATTCATGCTTATAATTATAAAGTTAGGGGATTAATGTTAATAATTCCATTACTTGGGGGTTAAAAGAGATAACCTTGAAATAAAAAGTGGGTTATTTTTACCATCTTTTATACTTAATTATATGACAATTAGGGTAAAAAGAAAAGGGTTTTGAATAAGAAAAATAGAAAGAACAGAGAGAGAAAGGGAGGAACGAATGATCGCGAGGGAGAGGAACATAGAGGACAGCAAAGCATTGGGGAATTAGCCTTGCTTGATCACGATTCTTCGGTGGAGGTAGGTTATGGTTTATGCTATCTGATAGTAAACTCTAAATAGCGAATGATATGTATTGGGTAGTATTATAAAGTCTTCTATATGCTTAATTGTGTGCTTGCATGATATGATTATCTAACTGTGATGAATTAGCATGATGAGGCTGTTGAATCTTAAATCCTAAATTTACTTTGTTAATGATGATGCCTTGGTATAAAAGAAGGCTTGATGAACTAAAGTAATGAGATTAGAGGATCGGGTGTCACGTTCCGACACCAGGATAGTAATAGAGGATCGGGTGTCACGTTCCGACACCAGGATAGTAATAGAGGATCGGGTGTCACGTTCCAATACCAGGAAAGTAATAGAGGATCGGGTGTCACGTTCCGGCACTAGGATAGTAATAGAGGATCGGGTGTCACGTTCCGACACCAGGATAGTAATAGAGGATCGGGTGTCACGTTCCGACACAAGGATAATATATGGATCGGAGTGTCACGTTCCGACACCAGGATAGTATATGGATCGGAGTGTCACGTTCCGACACCAGGATAGTTTATGGATCGGAGTGTCACTTTCCGACACCAGGATATTATATGGATCGGAGTGTCACGTTCCGACACCAGGATAGTAAAGAGAATGAATCTTGAAATATGTTAATATACTCAATCTAAAGAACCTGTTTCCCAATGAGTATGGTGTGGAGGCTTGGGTCCTCATAGAGATGTGCTTGGCGTTGTGACCAGGGGTTATGGTAATTGTTGTTGTCGCCTGTTAAGAAATTAGTTGATTTTATGTTATTATCTGACATATATTTTTCTATTTTGAGTTGGCCGATGATACCTACTCAGTACTTGTGCCTTGTACTGACCCCTACTTGTATTTGTTTTTCTTTGTTAATTGTGGAGTGTAGCAAACGTGCCATCGTCTTCAACTCAACCGCAACTCTAGCCAGTCTTCATCACGCCAGATTTCAGGGTGAGCTATTGCTTCTAGCTTGGACTGGATCTTCCTCTTCATGTCTTGATGCCTTGAAATTCCGGCATGGACTAGCTTTTTACTTATTTTAGCTTCTTAGATGCTCTTAGATTTAGTAATTTGAGGATAGATGTTCTTGTGGTGATGACTTCCAGATTTTGGGGATAATGATTGATAAATTTTAGAAGTTATTTATTTAATTTGTTAATGAGTTTTAAGTCTTCCGCATTGTATTTTGTTCATTATGTTTTAAATGTTGGGGTTTAGATTGGTTGGTTCGCTCACATAGTAGGATATGTGTGGGTGCCACTCGCGGCTCGTTTTGGGTCGTGACAAACTTGGTATCAGAGCATTAGGTTCGTTGGTCTCATCACACAAGAACGAGTCTAGTAGAGTCTTAAGGAACGATAGGGGGACGCCTTTACTTTTCTTTGAGAGGCTATAAGACTTTAGGAAAATTCCATTCTTTCTTTCTTTCTTTCGTGCTATTACTTGGATCCAATTGGTATCTAGGTGATACAAATTGGTATCTGACCATCTTCACTCTATTTCGCAGATGGTTAGAACTAGAGCAACAACCGCGCCAACACCAACACCGGCAAGACAAGATGCGTCTGAGCCAGCCACTGGGGCTGTAGCTCAAAGAGGAGTAGTGGCAAGAGGCTGTGGTAGAGGTCGCGGGAGGACGTCCTCTAGAGGAAGAGGACAAGCACCTGGCCCATCTAGTACTAGGGCAGTGACTCCTCCACCGACTGAGGAAGTAGTAAGAGAGGGTGAGGAAGGGGAAAACGAGCAAGTGCAGAATGAGGAATTACCACCCCAACCTACCCAGAGATGATTAACCAGGTTCTTGCTTATCTTAGCGGGTTATCTGATCAAGGCCAGACACCTCCAGTGTTTTCTGCACCAGCACCTCAGGTTCCGGAAGTACGACAGGCCGCTGCTGAGGCTCCCCACATGGATGCCTCATTGGAAATAGGCACATTTCCTCGTTTGACTATCGGGCCTATAATGACAAGTGATCAACATGAACTTTTCAGTAAGTTCTTGAAATTGAAACCTCCACTCTTCAAGGGTGCTGAATCTGAGGATGCCCACGATTTTCTGGTTGATTGTCATGAGTTACTACATAAAATGGGCATAGTGGAACGATTTGGCGTTGAGTTTGTAACCTATCAGTTTCAGGGAAATGCCAAAATGTGGTGGCGGTCATATGTTGAGTGTCAACCAGCACAGGCACCACCTATGACTTGCGCGTCATTCTCTAGCTTATTTATGGAGAAGTATATCCCCTGGACCTTGAGGGATAGGAGGAGAGATGAGT
This sequence comes from Solanum corneliomulleri, assembly GCA_027704805.1. Lineage (NCBI taxonomy): Eukaryota > Viridiplantae > Streptophyta > Magnoliopsida > Solanales > Solanaceae > Solanum > Solanum corneliomulleri. Next base: position 61,130 of record JAKWIY010002688.1, on the reverse strand, counting down.
TCTTGAGCCTAGAGAAAGGTAGGATGTCGGTTACTGCGTATGAGGCTAAGTTTCGTGCATTATCCAGGTATGCCACCCAGCTTTGTTTCAGTCCACAAGAGCGGATTCACCGTTTTGAGAAGGGATTGAGGTCCGATTTGCGGATTTCAGCCTTACAGGTAGCGGCTACAGCAAAATCCTTTCAGGAAGTGGTAGACGTCGTGATAGAGGTGGAGGGAGTGAAGCCAGATGACTTCACCGTGGCATCGACATCTAAACGGTTTCGTAAGGGAGGTGAGTTTAATGGTTCTTACTCCAGAGGGCAGGGTTCATGAGGTTATCCAGCCCGACCTATTCAGTCTTCACTGCAGACTGTAGTTGGGGGTCCACCGCAGACAGGTCAACACTTCTCTGAGTTTGGAGGTTATCCCCAGACTTCGTCATTCTCATAGAGACCTATGCTTGAATCCAGAGAGTGTTATGGATGTTGGGAGACTGGACACATTAAGAGGTTTTGTCCAAAACAGAGTTACAGACCATTCAATAGTCAGAGGTAGAGGTGGTCATGGAAGAGGCCGTCATTCTGGAGGATGTGGTGGCCACCAAAACGGCCGGGGTGACGGGAAAACTGGAGCCACAATAGCGCAACATGGGAGGGGCAACAGGCAGACAGGTGATAGGGCCCATTGTTACGCTTTCCCCGGGCGGTCTGAAGCGGAGACATCTGATGCTGTTATCACAGGTAATCTTTTGGTTTGTGATTGCTTGACTTCTGTATTATTTGATCCTGGCTCCACATTTTCATATGTATCTTCCTCATTTGCTACTGGTCTTAATTTACATTGTGAATTGCTTAACATGCCTATTCGTGTTTCTACTCCGGTGGGTGAGTCTGTGATAGTTGAAAAGGTATATAGGTCTTGTCTGGTGACTTTTGTGGGGAGCAATACTCATGTAGACTTGGTTATTTTAGAAATGGTTGATTTCGATGTAATTCTGGGTATGACTTGGCTTTCTCCGAATTTTGCAATCTTAGATTGTAATGCTAAAACTGTAACGTTGGCCAAGCCTGGGACAGATCCGTTAGTGTGGGAGGGTGACTACACTTCCACTCCAGTTCATATCATCTCCTTTCTTCGTGCTAAGAGAATGGTTAGTAAAGGGTGTTTAGCGTTCTTGGCACACCTCAGGGATGATACTACCCAAGTACCTTCAATTGAGTCGGTTTCGATAGTCCGCGAGTTTCTGGATGTGTTCCCTGCAGACCTTCCTGGTATGCCACCGGATAGGGATATTGACTTTTGCATTGATCTGGAGCCGGGTACTCGCCCCATTTCCATACCCCCTTATAGGATGGCCCCAGCGGAGTTAAGGGAATTAAAGGCCCAACTTCAAGAGTTGTTAGGTAAAGGTTTCATTAGACCAAGCGCTTCCCCTTGGGGTGCTCCGGTGTTATTTGTGAAGAAGAAGGATGGGAGTTTTCGGATGTGCATAGACTACCGGCAGTTATACAAGGTAACTATTAAGAACAAGTACCCCATTCCTCGCATTGATGACTTGTTCGATCAGTTACAAGGTGCTTGTGTCTTCTCTAAGATTGACTTGAGATCCGGTTATCATCAATTGAAAATACGGGCAACAGATGTGCCAAAGACTGCTTTTCGAACCATGTATGGGCGTTACGAATTCGTAGTAATGTCTTTTGGTCTTACGAATGCCCCTGCTGCTTTCATGAGCTTGATGAACGGGATTTTTAAGCCATATCTGGATCTCTTTGTCATCGTATTTATTGATGATATACTGATATACTCCAAGAGTAAGAAGGAACATGAGGAGCATTTGAGAGTTGTGTTGGAAGTATTGAGGGAGAAAAGGCTTTATGCCAAATTCTCCAAGTGTGAGTTTTGGCTAGATTCAGTGTCCTTCTTGGGGCACGTAGTTTCTAAGGATGGAGTGATGGTGGATCCTTCTAAGATTGAAACAGTGAGGAATTGGGTAAGACCTACTAATGTTACAGAAGTAAGGAGTTTGTTTGTTTAGCTAGCTACTACCGTCGATTTGTCAAGGGATTCTCTATATTGCTTCCCAATTGACAAACTTGACTAAGCAGAAGTGTTCCATTTGTATGGTCGGATGAATGTGAGGAAAGCTTTCAGAAACTCAAGACCTTGCTGACTACGGCACCTATCCTTACCTTGCCAGTAGAGGGTAGAATTTCATTGTTTATTGCGATGCATCTTATTCTGGGTTGGGTGCAGTGCTAATGCAAGAGAGGAATGTAATCGCTTATGCTTCAAGGCAACTAAAGGTGCACGAACGTAACTATCCGAACCATGATTTGGAATTGGCTGCAGTTGTGTTTGCCTTAAAGCAATGGAGACATTATCTATATGGGGTCAAGTGTGAAGTCTACACAGATCATCGTAGTTTACAATATGTCTTTACCCAGAAAGACTTGAATTTGAGACAGAGGTGGTGGATGGAACTGTTGAAGGACTATGATATTACTATTCTGTATCACCCAGGAAAAGCAAATGTGATGGCTGATGCTTTAAGTAGAAAAGCACGAAGCATGGGTAGTTTAGCCCACTTACAAGTTTCTAGACGCCCATTGGCTAGAGAAGTCCAAAACTTGGCTAACGACTTTATGAGACTGGAAATACTAGAGAAAGGAGGACTTTTGGCCTGTGTGGAGGCAAGATCTTCTTTCTTGACAAGATCAAGGGAAAACAGTTGTGATGATGAGAAACTAAGCCGAAATCGGGATATGTGTTTTGCGAGGAGAGGCTAAAGAGGCAATAATTGATGAGGAAGGTGTTTTGAGGATTAAGGGAAGGGTATGTGTGCCCGTGTTGAGGATTTGATCCACACTATCCTCGCAGAGGCTCATAGTTCGGATATTCTATACATCCTGGTGCAACCAAGATGTACCATGACCTAAAGCAACACTTTTGGTGGAGTAGAATGAAGCGTGACATTGTTGATTTTGTTGCCAAATGTCCAAATTGTCAGCATGTAAAGTATGAACATCAGAGGCCCGGAGGAACACTTCAGAGAATGCCCATTCCTGAATGGAAGTGGAAGAGAATTGCAATGTACTTCGTGGTTGGTCTTCCAAAGACATTGGGAAAGTTTGATTCTATTTGGGTAATTGTGGACAGATTAACTAAGTCTGCTCACTTCATTCCGGTCAAGGTGAACTACAATGCAGAGAAGTTAGCCAAACTTTATATCTCAGAAATTGTTCGATTGCATGGAGTTCCACTTTCCATCATATCAGATAGAGGTACACAGTTTACTTCTATGTTTTGGAGAACATTGCATGCTGAATTAGGTACTAAGTTGGATCTTAGTACTGCATTTCACCCTTATACCGATGGTCAGTCTGAGCGAACGATTCAGGTATTGGAGGATATGCTTCGTGCATGTGTGATAGAATTTGGTGGTCATTGGGATAACTTCTTACCCTTAGCGGAGTTTTCATACAATAATAGCTATCACTCAAGTATTGATATGGCTCCATTTGAGGCACTGTATGGGAGGAGATGTAGGTCCCCCATTGGTTGGTTTGATGCATTTGAGGTTAGGCCTTGGGGTACTGATCTTTTGAGAGATTCATTAGAGAAAGTGAAATTCATTCAAGAAAAGCTTTTAGCGGCGCAAAGTAGGCAAAAGGAATATGCAGATCGAAAGGTGAGAGATTTGGAGTTCATGGAAGGTGAACAAGTTTTGCTGAAGGTTTCACCCATGAAAGGGGTGATGCGGTTTGGTAAAAGAGGTAAGCTTAGCCCGAGGTATATTGGTCCCTTTGAAGTTCTGAAGCGCGTGGGGGAGGTAGCTTATAAATTAGCCTTGCCCCCAGGAGTGTCAGGAGTGCATCCGGTATTTCATGTGTCTATGTTGAAAAGATACCATGGGGATGGAAACTACATCATTCGTTGGGATTCGGTTATGCTTGATGAGAATTTTTCTTATGAGGAGGAGCCTGCTGCCATTCTAGATAGAGAAATTCGCAAGTTGAGATCAAGGGAGATTGCATCCATCAAAGTTCAATGGAAGAATCGACCAGTTGAAGAGTCCACATGGGAGAAGGAGGCTGATATGCAAGAAAGATACCCACACCTGTTTACAGATTCAGGTACTCCTTTTCGCCCTTGTTTTTCTTCTTGTGATCGAGGACGAACGATGGGTAAATTGGTATCTATTGTAACGACCTGTTTAGTCATTTTGAGCAGCAGAGTTTATTTCTGGAAATCACTGTCTGGGTCGACGGATCCCAAGACGGACCGTCATGGGCACGACGGACCGTTGAGGGGGTCTCGTTCCAAAACACTTAGAATTCTGAAATTTGGGTACTGAGATCGACTCTCTGAACTTCGTGGCGGAATGGCAGGACGGACCGTCATTGGCACGACGAACCGTCACAAATCTTTCCACAGAATTAACTCTCTGAACTTTGTGACGGACCTGCAGGACAGACCGTCACAGTCATGACGGATCGTCACAGGTTGCGTAACCCTGACTGGGTCCGATTTCTGTTAAAAGTTTTTAAGGGGCGTTTTGGACTATTCATGCTTATAATTATAAAGTTAGGGGATTAATGTTAATAATTCAATTACTTGGGGGTTAAAGGAGATAACCTTGAAATAAAAAGTGGGTTATTTTACCATCTTTTATACTTAATTACATGACAATTAGGGTAAAAAGAAAAGGGTTTTGAATAAGAAAAATAGAAAGAACAGAGAGAGAAAGGGAGGAACGAACGATCGCGAGGGAGAGGAACGTAAAGGACAGCAAAGCATTGGGGAATTAGCCTTGCTTGATCACGATTCTTCGGTGGAGGTAGGTTATTGGTTTATGCTATCTTATAGTAAGCTCTAAATAGCGAATGATATGTATTGGGTAGTATTATAAAGTCTTCTATATGCTTAATTGTGTGCTTGCATGATATGACTATCTAATTGTGATGAATTAGCATGATGAGGCTATTGAATTTTAAATCCTAAATTTACTTTGTTAATGATGATGCCTTGGTATAAAAGAAGGCTTGATGAACTAAAGTAATGAGATTAGAGGATCGGGTGTCACGTTCCGACACCAGGATAGTAATAGAGGATCGGGTGTCACGTTCCGACACCAGGATAGTAATAGAGGATCGGGTGTCACGTTCCGACACCCGGATAGTAATAGAGGATCGGGTGTCACGTTCCGACACCAGGATAGTATATGGATCGGAGTGTCACATTCCGACACTAGGATAGTATATGGATCGGAGTGTCACGTTCCGACACCAGGATAGTTTATGGATCGGAGTGTCACGTTCCGACACCAGGATAGTATATGGATCGGAGTGTCACGTTCCGACACCAGGATAGTAAAGAGAATGAATCTTGAAATATGTTAATATACTCAATCTAAAGAACCTGTTTCCCAAATGAGTATGGTGTGGAGGCTTGGGTCCTCATAGATATGCTTGGCGTTGTGACCAGGGGTTATGGTAATTGTTGTTGTCGCCTGTTAAGAATATTAGTTGATTTTATGTTATTATCTGACATATATTTCTTTCTATTTTGAGTTGGCCGATGATACCTACTCAGTACTTGTGCCTTGTACTGACCCCTACTTGTATTTGTTTTTCTTTGTTAATTGTGGAGTGAAGCAAACGTGCCATCGTCTTCAACTCAACCGAAACTCTAGCCAGTCTTCATCACGCCAGATTTCAGGGTGAGCTATTGCTTCTAGCTTGGACTGGATCTTCCTCTTCATGTCTTGATGCCTTGAAATTCCGGCATGGACTAGCTTTTTACTTATTTTAGCTTCTTAGATGCTCTTAGATTTAGTAATTTGAGGATAGATGTTCTTGTGGTGATGACTTCCAGATTTTGGGGATAATGATTGATAAATTTTAGAAGTTATTTAATTGATTTCGTTAATGAGTTTTAAGTCTTCCGCATTGTATTTTGTTCATTGTGTTTGAAATGTTGGGGTTTAGATTGGTTGGTTCTCTCACATAGTAGGATAAGTGTGGGTGCCACTCGTGGCTCGTTTTGGGTCGTGACACTTAATTAGTGAATTCTAAATAAATACGTTTTTTCCCTCAATGGCAACACAAATCAACCTACTGACGGAATGCACAACCTTAATATATTCATAGGATATTCTTGCAGTATAATCTAAGTCAATTGTCCTAGTAACATGGTAATAAAATAAAGAACTAACGGAACAATTCATAAGATTTTTTTTAATGTGAATCAAAACCTCAACACACAACAAAAAAAAAGTCAACTTAAGGGTTTAAAATTCCAAATAGTAACCCCCGCTAATTGTTGTGGTGGTAGTTTCTGAGAGTCACACAATTACGCCTATCGCTATCGCCATGTACCGATTTATGAAGACCACCGCAACAATTTGTTGCGGTTATTTGTTTCATTTTTTGGGGGGTTGTAAGCCTCTATTGTTTGTTTAAATAAATTTCATACCTGTATTTTGTGGGGTGATGAACCTCCACTAAATATTTTGAATAACATGTATATTGCAGGGTTGTAACATCCGTAATTTAATGACAAATAATATAATCAATTCATTTTTTATATAATTACATTACAAGTAATATAAAGTAAAAATTAACAAGTACCCCCCTAGACTATGACCGAAATTCCAGAGACACACCTTAACTAAACTAAGGTCCTATTACCCCCCTAAACTTATTCTTTTTATAATCTGTGCACCTTTTGTCTTATGTGTAACACTCCGTGACTCCACGCAATTGAGGCACGTGGGAGATATTTGGATGCCACATAAGCCAATTCAATTCAATTCAATTCAATTTCGTTCCCAATTCAATGCTCAATACTACTGCCAAAATATATTGGCTTTTATGTTTTCCAAACACACTTCTTCTATGATTGAGACTAATGATCAAACCTTAGCTGAAAGGCTATCTTCAAAATCTTAATTTCCATGCTTGCTTCATTTTAGAAAGTTATAACTCTTTTCTTCAATACTAGACCAAAGGCTCTTTGGAAATCTAAGTTTTCGTTTTTGTTTAAATGTGAAAACATTTCTTTTAAACCTCTTTGGGAATACATTTTCCCCATATACTTCTTTGAAGAAAGGACTTCAACTTTAGTCTTTACTGAACTCAACTCCTACGTCTTAAAAGAAAGTTAAAACATTGTCAAAGACTTTTGAACACTTTAAAGAACTTTGCTTTGATTTTCTTCTTAAATTTTAGACTTTACTCTTAACTTCTTTGACTTTGATCTTAACTTTCCTTGAATTAGATTATGAATTCAAGGTTCATGATCTCATCTTTATTGATGATGTCATGATTTTTATATGTACCTTAGAGTGTTGGAATCAACTTAGAAACATAGGTACATTACTTAGGAATTAGTATGAAAAGGTGGGGAAAGAATGAGGAGAACTTTTTGTGGCTGGTAATTGCATAGATTGAGGAGGTTTCTATGCCACACTTTCTTGAGACTGTGCTGGTCTAGATCTGAAGTTCTGCGAATTATGGCCAGTATACTCACCTTTATATCTCGGTGCAAGTACACTAGAAGATGATGGAGCAGGTACCTTTTGATCCTGTTGGAATGATAACATGTTGGGATTACTCTTCTGCTGCCCAGATTCATTCCGCGTGTTGGCCCTCTTGTTCTTGAACTCCTCTCTACCCCTAAGATTCTCTTCCTCTACCTGCTGCACATATACCATTAACCTCGAAATATCCATGTCCCCAATAAGCATTGCTGCCCGGACCTCTTTGCTTGATAGACGGCCTAACCCAGCAACAAACAAATCAATTCTACTCCTCATGTCTTTAACCATCTCCGGAGCATAACAGGATAGTTGGGTGAACTTCAACCCATATTCATGAACACTTAGAGAATCCTGCTTAAGTGTGAGGAATTTTCGTACCTTAGCCTCTTTCAGGCATCCTCAAGACAAGCTCAACTCGCAAGTGGTGAATCTTCATCCCTACCTTCTTTCCACTGATCAAACCAAGTCCTAGAAATACCCTTCAGTTGATATGCAACTAGCTCAAGTCTCTCGGTGTCAACAAAATGCATCACCTCGAACATCTTTTTCAGTTCCTCAGTGAAGTTTTCTAGATAGTCAGTAATGCTTGAATCAGTAAAACTTGGGGGATTCATACTCAAGAACTCACGAATCCTCGAAGTGTTAGACCCTTCTTGTTGAAATCCTCTTTGTTGACCAACTTGGTTAATCACACCTTGGCTCAGCATCCTAATTTTCTCTCTGAACTCAATAGTAATAACTCCTGTTTGTGGTTGCACTTTGGGTGCATTTGTTAATTCTTGTTCCTCAACATTCCTTCTAGTTGGACGACCTCTGACTTCTCTTCATAGATGCATGATTCTCTGAACGTATATGCAAGAATTAGAAGGAAACTTTTTAGAGATCAAACTCTAATGCACGAAAGGAATATGAAAGAAGTGAAGAAATTCCTAAATGTTGCAGCCTCTTAACTATAGATGTGGCGCGCTTACACTGATAACTTGGGCTCTCTGACATGGCTTCATAGACTCCCTATGACTCTTGAACTCTATGCTCTGATACCAAGTTTGTCAGGCCCCGATCCTACACCCTGAACATGGCCGACACTTGAAGACCATTGATCGCCTCGAGCGGACCCTTGGTATGGCTTACTTACTCAGCGGAAGACTTAAACACAAGAGATAACTCAAGAAATAACTTAAAAGTAATACATAGCCAAAGTGGCAACTCAAGTCTAAATTGTTTGCAAGTGAAATGAAAAGATTAAAGAAGCTAACAATATCTGTCTATGAAACATCTAAAATAAAGAGGGATGTTGGGACAGGACCCCCAATCATCCTAACAACTGAAAACTAAAAACAATAACTTGAATGATAAATATGTCCTCCAGAATGAAAGGAGGCTCACCAACTGACTCTAAGTTGCTCGCTGGATCAAAGTATGTCAATGATGATCCTAGTTACTTGCGTCTACGTTATGATACGATGTAGGACAATCTGCATCAGCACATTGAATATACGAGTATGCGAGTTGGAATGCTAAAACAACTTAAGCTTTGAGAGAGTAAGAAGGAACACTCATGAATAACATATCTCAATCTAACGCATTTAATTATATAGCAGTTTAAAACATGTTCAATATAAAGAAAATGAAAACAATTTAAAATATGATTTCAATTTATAATCATAATATCATTAAAACATACCATGTTTCCTCTCAAAGTCTACTTGTGCAATTCATGAATGAAGTCTCATACCATCATTCATACTAAGAAGAACCCCTTGAGGAGTCATGCAATTACTACAATGGAATTTTATCTAACCGACAACCATCACTTAGAGCTACAATTATGATACAACACTTTACCTCACGCAGCCAAGAACCATCCTATACCTTGCTACTAGTATAGGAATCTAACTCACTAAGTGGATCCAAGCTTAACTTACGTGATCATCTAAAAAGTATGACCGTTAATACCCATGATGGATTCATCTTTTTCAAAGAGAACTTAAGTTAATATGAACTCTCATCCCTACATCGGTGCTCAATACTACTCCCAAAATATACTTTATCTCATGCTTTTAAAAGCAACGTCTTTCTTTAGTTTGATATAATTACTCAATGCTTAGCCTAAAGGCTCCTTTGAAATAGGTATTCCCTTTTCTTGATCAAATGTGAAAAACATTTTATAACTTCTTTGGGAATACTTAGTTCCTTAATAACTTTTTGAGAAGTGAACACAAAACCTTTACTCTTTGCTTAACTTGAAACTTGAGTCTTGTATAAACTTTTAGGGAACTACTTAGTTCCCTTATATTTCTTTGAAGGAAGAACTTCAACTTTTTAATCTTTACTTAACTTGAAACTTGAGTCTTAAAATGAAGTTAAAACGTTTATTAAAAGTCTTGAAACTTTAAAAAACTTTGTTTCGACTTACTTCTTAAAATCTAGATTTAATTCTTAACTTCTTTGACTTTAATCTTAACTTTCCTTTAATAGGATTATGGATTCAAGGTTCATTATATCATATTTATGAATGCTTTCATGATGTTAAGATGTAGCTTAGAGTGTTTGAAATAAACTAAGAAACATGGGTACATCACTTAGGAACTAGTATGAAAGAGTAGGGAATGAATGGGGTGGACTTGGCGTCGTTAGCGCACTGAGAAGCGTGGGGGGCCAGGACCTAAACTTCAGAGGCAAAGTTGGGGCACTCAAGCTGGCGCGGATCCCCAAGGCCCTACAGACAGGTGTTCCGAATTTCTCCTTTATTTCATCTCTAAACCCTACAAACTTTCATGGTTCACCCAATAGATTTGACTCAAAAAATAACCCAGAAACACGAATCAAATTAACACTAGGCATACAATAACTCAACCAACAAGAATTCAACAATGTTCTTCAAGAATTTCACTTTTTATCATTCAACCAACTCAAAATCGCTGAATTTAAACAAGTTGGTGTTGGGTGAACTAACCCAAGATGAAAAGATCTCACTACCTTGATAGGGATCACCCCTGATGAATTTCACTCGCAAACTTTCGCGTTCTTGTCGAATTCTTGACTTTTTTCCCTTTCCTTCTTCTTTTCTCTCTTTTCCAAGCCCTAAACATAAATTTTAATTTTCTAATCTGATCTAAAACATGATTTTACCCCAAATAAACTCCTATCACAGAATAGGAAATTAATTGGTGAAAATACTAGTTTGCCCTTTCTTAAATCCGGATTGTTATTTTCCTTACTTCAACAGCCCAACTTACGATGGTCATATCTCCCTCATACAATATTAAAAATGCTCAAACTCGGCGGTGTTGGAAGATCTCTCTAAGGTATTTTCAAGCTTATCAAGAAATTCCTCTAACTCACCCTTAGCTAGAATTTATGGTCGTTTGAAATGACCAAAACTCACTTTCTTAACTTAGGCAATTTTCTGAATTTTTCCTTTTCTTTCCAAAAATGAATATTTTTAGTTTCTTAATTTATTCCTAACTATTTAAAAGTCTGAGATGTTACAACCCTCCTAGACTATTACCCTCTCGAAATTATTTTTTTATAATTTTGTGAACCTTCTGTCTTACTTGGTACACTTAGTGACACCATGCAATTAAGGCGCGTGGGAGATATTTGGATGTCAGGTAAGATAAAAAAGAGATGTGAGTTATTTGAACTCTTGCTCGTTCCCAATTCGGTGCTCAATACTACTCGTAAAATATACTTGGTCCTATGTTTTTAAAACATACTTCTTCTGTGATTTGATATTAGTGCTCAAAACTTAGCTCAAAGACTATCTTGGAAATCTCAATTTTGCTTGCTTGGTTGATTTTAGATAGCTATAACTCTTTTCTTAAAACTAGCCCCGAGGCTCTTTGGATATCTCAATTTCCGTTCTTGTTTAAATGTGAAAACGCTTCTTTTAAACCTCTTTGGGAATACACAGTCCCCATATACTTCTTTGAAGAAAGAACTTCAACTTTACTCTTTACTGAACTCAACTCTTAAGTTTTAAAACAAAGTTAAATCTTTCTAAAGACTCTTGAAAACTTTTAAGGACTTTGCTTTGACTTTCTTCTTAACTTCTCGACTTGACTCTTATCTTCTTTGACTTTGAACTTAACTTTCATTCAATTTGATTATGGATTCAAGTTTTATGATCTCATGTTTATGGATGATGTCATTATGTTTAGATTTACCTTATAGTATTAGAATCAACTAAGAAACATAGGTACACACTTAGGAACTAGTAAGAAAAGGTGGGGAAAGAATGGGGAGAACTGACGTCGTTGGTGCTCGAGAGACGCGGGGCGCTAACCCTCAAAGTTCAGAGAACTTTTTGTGGCGCTCTTGCTGGAGCGACGCGTCAAAGGCCAAAGTTTAGAAGAACATTTGTGGCGCTCTGGCAGGCCAGCCCTTTCCCAGAAAACCTCCAACTTTTCTCATTCGTTTTTCATCTCTAAACCCTCCAAACTTCTATGGTTATTTCCCCAAACACTTAGGATCATTAGTACTATAAATATACACTAGATTCAACCCGAAATTATACAAGGAAACATAAATCAATCCATCAAGAAACTTCAACTAAACAACCCACAAGAATTCAAACGAATTACATCAAGAACTCAAAGGATTTCTTTTCAAAACAAACATTATTTCACTGAATTGAAGCATGATGGGAGAGTCGGTGAACTAACTCAACACTGTGTGTGATCTCATTTATCCTATAGGGATTATCCCCGACGAATTTCACTCGCAAAACTTGAACATCCTTGGTGATTTCTTGATTTCTCTCCTCTTTTCTCTTCTTTTCTCTCTTTTCTCTTCTCCAAGCTCTAGCATAAGTGCTATCTTTCTAAACTGAACAAAGGTTTTGTTTTATCCCAATTAATTCCTAAAAAATGATTAATTTAATTAGGTAAGGAAAAACAACTTTTCCCTTCCCAAATTCGGATTGGGCTTTTCTTAATCCAACAGCCCAGCTTCTGAAAGGTATAACTCACTCATCCGAACTCGAAGGGCGCAAACTCGGCGGAGTTGGAAAGTTTATTCTAAGGTCTTTCCAACAATATCTGGAACTACCCCTAAATCATCCTAAGTTAGGAGTTATGGTCATTTGAATTTGAACAAAAACTCACTTTTTAACTTGAAATTTTCAGATTTTCTTCTTTCCAAAAAATAAGTAGATTTTAAACTATTTTCTAGTTCTCTCTAGTTGCGAGATGTTACATAAATATAGAGTTCAATGTATATTTTTGTATTAAAAAATACGAATATGCGATTGATGGTTTATAAAGACACCCATACAGAGGTAGAGTGGACGATGGTTTTGGACTTTTGGTGATTCTTAAAATCTAAATTTTCTACTGTTCTTTTTTTTTCAATTCATTTTTTCATACAAGTAGTAAATCTTGTTCTAAATTCTGTATAATTTTTTTTTGTTATCAATAAAAAAAGTTGAAATCTCATTAACCCTTTGAGGTTTTATTCATAATTTATGTCCTCTTACAATATACAAGGTTCAAGAATCTCAAATACTAATACAAAGTTACAATACAATATGAAAGAGAATATTAGTTTGATCCGTTAAATCTGACTAACCCGTTAAGAGGCAAGGGTTAAATAAACTAGTATTTTATCCCAAAACCCCAACCCCTAAATCAGACCTGAGTGTAACTCAGTCTGTCCAAGAATCGAGACCGTTAAAATTATTAGCTTTTATTTTATTAATCATCCAAAGCCTACTAATTCAGATTTGCCTAAGCTTATTAGGAATAATTAAAAAATCTCTCTCAAAAATCTCTTTATATTAAAATTTGATTAAAAGAATTCTATATAAGAACTGAGTTAACCCTTCGACTAATACCTACATGTAGCTCGAAGGGCACCAATGATTACAATTGAGTAGAAAGAGTGCATAACCTTCTACCAAATGATACGTGAACAAGAAATTTAGAGTAATGAAAAGTTCATTTATATATTGGAATAAGTCAGCCAAAGCTATCTTATTCACAATATCGTTGAATCATCAACTAGCTTGACATGTAAAGAGAGAATCAAATTAATTACCTTTTCCTTTGATTTTTTCCTTTTTAAGTAAAATCAAAATGGAGACACACAATATTTCAAATTTACTAAATCTGATTACCTCATACATGGTAAAATCATAAATGTGTACAACCCCCTTACTTGGAGAAACTTTGACTTCACATATAGAATTGTTTGACGAAAAAAATAAAATGGACTAGAATAGACAAGGGAAAAGTTCATAGAGTTACAAAACATTTCTATGTTCACACTATTTGGCAAGCAAAATGAAATGACAATAATGTTCATTACATACATGTAATTTGACCTAAAAAACTCTGGGTTCTATCGAAATCTTCCTTGGATCCATCACCTCTCATTTAAGGGTAAAACTGGAATAAATGTCCCAACTCTTCAAACATATCTCCATTATATTGTCTCTTTGAAATATAACGGACAGTTAGAAAACTGGGGGCCCGTTTGACCTTCTGTTCTTCTAAACAAAATTTTATTTGACTTTGACCTAATGTTCTTCTAAACAAAATTTTATTTGACTAAAAAATTTGTCTACATTACTTCAATTGTTGTCTCGCCAACTAAGTACACTTCAAGGGAAAAATAGATTAGCTATTAAATCCTATTAGTAGTTTTATGTGTCTTCTTCAAATACTATTTTCAGAAAATTGATACACTCTAGAGAGGAGAAAATTGGAAGAAACAAAATGAATAGCTCTAATTCATCCCCTTTTGAGACAATTGAACAGGTACGCATATTTGTGTATCTTTACTAATTTTCAATTGTTATTTTTTGTTAGTTTTAATAATCTAGAGTTAGATATCTTATAATTGGATTTTAATTCATTCAAGATTGATTGTTTATTGCTATATTTTTTTTGTGTGAGATATAATTCTTACCATTTTGTTTATGCATTTGCATTTCAAAATGGAAATGAAAAATTATATTTTTCCTTTGATTGTTGTTATAATTTCATGATGCTATATGTTTGATATCATCTTAATTGATTTCTATAAAAGATAGAATTTTTTGAAGAAATTGAATTTTGATCTACTATGTGAAGTTGGGTTATGACTGAATTTGGATCTAAATTGTATATATTAGGAAGTTTTCCAAACTAATTTTATGAGATAATTTTAGATAGTATCTCAATAGATTTAATGAGTCAAGAATTTCTAAATTAGAGGGTAAAATTAGAGTTATCTAGCAGTTTATACAAATTTCAATCATTAAATTTACTCTTGATTTTATATTTCAAAGTTTTTTCTTCATAACTCTTTCATGTTAGATATATATAGATGTCTTGCAAAATAAAAAGATTTTTTTTGACGATTTTATACCACATGTCTAATAGTTGTTTATTAATAAAATAAAATTAAAACATTCTTAGTAAGGAAGACGATAAGAAGGGGGAAGACTATAAGAAGGGGACTAGACCTTACTTACATATCCTAATAAGGTAACAAATCTCATCCAATTATTAGCAAATATGAATAAAATAAGAGTTAGAATGCACTAGGTATACTGTGATTACACATTTGTTTATTACACATTATGATGATATGTTTAAATAGTTCAAAATTATAAAATACAAAAAGAAAATTAAGTCACCAACCCCAAATATTTAGGCAAGTATTAATGTGTAAAAGGATATAATGTCTCATTTTCTTGCCATGTTATAAGGGAAGCGGGAGTGGTCGTGTGCTTTAACGACTTGTTTGTATCGTAAAACTAAATGTGTAGCGATTTTGTAATTTTAACTATAACACACTTTGACATCACGTACATATTTGTTTTCTCTCATGCTATCTAGAATATGTCAAACTTTCAATGGTTTTGTATTCTAGTTGCTCATTCTACTTCTTTTCACATTAGAAAAGGAACATTTTAACGACATAGAAATGATAATTTTATCCTAAATCATCCCATAAAGCCCTATTCTCTATGTCTTTGTTGAGTTCTTTCTTTCTACTTAGTTCATGGACTTGATCTGAGCTTTTCTCTCTCAAGGCAGGCTTTGGAGCCACTAGTTATACTTCAACAACACTCCTAGCCATGTCAAGCCAACTTCCTATTTGCTACAAACCAAACTTCCTAGTATGTTAGAGTCGTATCTTTTTTTGCTTCAAACTCTTTTTTCAACCTATAAATATATCATCATCGTCTTGACAAATCAATATAAAAAGATGAAGTAAATTAAAATTTTGATTCACATGTAAAATCAAGACTATTACATGTATAGTGGGATGAAAGCCAAAATAATAGTTATATTTCAGTTATGGAAGGTACCTGACTCAGAATTGATGAGTTTGTAGGCTTGATTTCTATTGAAAGCATGTCAATAGGAGCCTTCAATAAGCCAATTAAAGTATACTTTGTAGGAGATCTATTGTCCTCTAGGGTATTCCTCTATCTTAATATTTTGAGTTCGGAAGAATTTACTTGGAATGAAGAAATTCTAAATTTTATTTCTTAATATTTCGATTGGAGAATTTATTAGCCCTATTTGTAAAATACCCCTATTCCTATTATGGCCGTGAGGCAAAAAAAAATACTTGATGAACCTTCAATTCTCAGATATCAAATTAAAGCTGATAAAAGTTAAGTGAAGTCTCATAATCATACCTTTATTGAATGCTTCCATATGCTTGACTAAATAAAAAGAATCAAGCTTACCAATCGTAAAAGAATCATTCGTTTATTATTGGTGTGCATCATCAAGGGTGTGATCATATGGATGAAATTTCTTCATTCTTAATAATATCTTATTTGAACCTTCTAAATGGTGAAAGCTTGTTAAGAAACATTTTCCCCTCAATGGAATCTATGTGATCCAAGTCTAAATTAATGTGTTCCGAATGTACCAGATGTATTTATAAAAAGAAGAACTGCCACAAAGGCTCATAGTAGGTGATGTGGTTTCTCTCTGTGATGAAAAGATAAGGGATGAGGTTTATACAAATTCCATGAGTACTAGGATTGTTTGGTGTGCAAGATAAGATGAAATATCTCAAGCTTAAGTTTGAGATTAGATTAATATGTATTTTGTTGACGATGTAAAGAAGTGAAGTCTTAGTTTCAAGATTATATTAATATGCAACATAAGATAAAACCTCGCAGAAAGGTCAAGAAAATCTTAAAATTCATTTCTCATTATACATAAAGAAATAAAGTCTTAGTTTCTCTTAAAGTTTAAACTCTAAACAAGCCTTAGTACAATTTTAAACCTTTATGGATCATTAGCTTGATAAGTATTTTTTTCCTCATAATTCGTTTGATATACGTATATTTGATGACAATGTTGTTTCAAGTAAATTTATTGTTCAAATAATGTGAAAGACTATTTCAAGAGATAATTAGCTTGATAAATATTTTTATTTTTTTGTACTATGTATATTTCATGATAATATTACTTCGTGTAAGATTACTTATTTTGGTAAGTGCGATATTTGTAGTGAGATATCAGATCAATTGCAAATACCATAACCTATTTAATATTTGCAGGGAGAAGTGGAACCTAGCATGAATATGCCAACATGGCTAGGGCCACTTTTGAAGAAGACATTTTTTGGTGCATGTTTGGTGCATGATGAACTTGAAAAGAATGAACTGAGCAAGTATTGTATCACATGTGATTCAGATTTATGCAAGTATTGCATCTCTACCAACAAACACAATGATCATGACCAGCTAAAGATTTATCGACATGTTTACAAAGAAGTTGTTCTTCTCGAGAAGATGGAGAAGTATATTGATTGTAAATTAATTCAGGTAAATTTAAATTGATATAGACAGTTACAATTAGAAATAAAAGTGTTTTACTAGCTGTATCCTTGAGTCATCTCTGTTTGGACCCACTAGTTAAGTCTACCAATTGGTGTGAAGTTGAGCTTGAACAAAATGACTAAAGTTTAATTATTTTCGGTTAGAACTTAAGATACATATGTTGATTTTTTTGTGGTTGCCTGAAGTTCTTGTACATATTGATGAAATTCAGTTGCTTTTTTAAAATCATGCAAAAAATCTGAACTTTAATTATTGTTTTTTTTTAAAAAAATAAATATAATTAGCGTCTATATGTTAGTGATGTGATATATATATATAATTTTCTATGTGCAGCCATACAAATGCAACAAGAAATTGGTAATTTCTTTGAATCCTCTGCCACATTGTGGGTCTGGCTCTTTAATTGCTGGAGATCCTACTTGTCTCACTTGCAAAAGGAGATTGCATGACCCTCAACAATTTCAGTTCTGTTCCATTGCTTGCAAGGTGCATATCACTCCCTCCATCTCAAATTAAGTTGTTTCACGATGATTTTTATTTTATTTTTTTAGTAATTTTTAATATTGGATTCTGGAAATTATGCTAGATCAAAAACAATCTCTCTACTTCCACAAGGTAGTGGTAACGCTTGAGTACATTCTACAATCCCCAGACCTCATTTATTAGATTTCATTGGATATGTTGTTGTTTTTATTGTTGTATAATCCTAAATAGAACGTTGAAATTGAAAAAAATGTACTCCCTCTTCCACAATTTATGTGATGTTGTTTGAATTGACATGAATTTTAAAAAAAGAAAGAAATACTTGAAATTTATGGTCCAAAATCTCTCATTAAAGGTAAAATGAGTATTTTTAAACAAAATTATAAGTTAATATCAAATTGTATCATTATTTTTTAAACCAACAAAGGAAGTACTGAATGTTATGAATCAACCCCAGTCCGACATGGAATTTGACGTCACCGAATCAATAATTGGGTCAAGAAGAAGTAATTAGATCAAAAGACCTTCGCAAAGGTTGAATTGAGATTCATTCCCAAATAGTAACTAGTCTAAAAGGTACAGAAGTTGGAAAGATAGATTAGGCTCATTGTTGTGTGAAAGTCTAGTTCTCCTCATATCCCTTCTGAACTGTCCCTATTTTCTCATTTCCCTTATCTCGCCAATCAATGTCTAGTCTTACTTTCGATATTTCCATATATTTGTTTGGGGTTTTTTACTAATTTATTTGATACGTTTACTTTTGAGAATTGGAATTGAACTTTAGTCTTATTAGTATATTTGAGAAGCGGTTATTGTTGTGTTGAATTTGAGTTCTTTACACCAAATATAGGGGAAACACCCTTTTTTGAGACAGATTTAAAAAAAGTAAGATACATGACTTAAATTAAGACAAATAGAGTATTATTATATATTTACATTGTCAATACACATAATATTTTTTTTGTGAATAACATATGTTATGGTGGAATTTGTAGGTGGAAGCCAAATGGGGAAAGATTGTTGAGACGAAGCGAAAGCGCAAGAGAAAGGGAATTCCTCACAGAGCTCCTTTAAAATAAACATGCTTTGTTTTAATTTGATCATTTTGAAGTACTTTGCTTGAAGAATTATAGACGGTGTGATTTCATATTGCTACTTAAAAACATATGTTCTTTCAACTATTTTTAGTTTTAATTAAGACTTTTGGAACCTAATTCTCTTTCATGTGTTGTTATTGTGTTAAAAGTATGTGTGGATGCATGATCTCTCTTTTAAAGTGCTTCTTATTTTTAAATAAGATAGTGTCCTTACACGGGCTCATGAAAAATCAAGTATTCATTAAAGTTTTCTGTCTAATCGCTTCATGGTGTTAGACTAGTCCATCCTCATGCCCTACATCTCAATTTAGTCAGAAGTAAGAAAAATCAAGTCCCGGTCATTGCATATATAAAATATCAATTAATCGTTTCATCAATTGAAGATCATGAATGCCCAAGAGGAAAGATTTGAGTGATAATTAGTTGCTAGAATACATTAATAAGTGACGATAATTTTTTGAAAACGTGTAATATAGAGTAGCCCTACGCAACTATGGAAAACATAGTACTTTATAATATAATGAGACAATTAGTTTAAGACTTTAAAGTAATGAGAATATGTTACAAAAAAATGATATCCTTGTTTTTATGAAAGTTATTTGAATGAAAATCATGAACATTTTTTTTATGAAACCCATCATAAGCAAAAGTTTTCGCATTTCAAGAACTAGATAATATTGATTCTCTTATTATTTAATTGCTCTAAATTTATGAACATTGAATAGCACTTAAATAACTATTTCGAGCCTTGCAATGAAAATTTTCAGCTGACATAAATTTTATATCAACAAACTTCAAAAGGTACCAACAAAATGTGATATGCAATCAACAAGCATATGTATATCTTGTTCTATACTCGAGGAAATAACATCAGTACACTACAACGAATAGTAAAACCAGAGAAAGCCCATCCTTCTTCATTACAACCCGTGCAATCAGCAAGGAGTAGATTCATTGTTCAAATATTAGCATTTATTTCCTAAAAGTTCAAAAGTACATAACAGTTAACAAAACACTATTTACTTTATCAAGAACAGAAGTCCCCAATGTTCCAGATGCAAGCTATCCCCACACATGATTTATGGTTAACATGTATCAAAAATCTATTTCGTTAAAAATCGCAAGCCTTGTTTAAGCAAAAAATGAGATCTATTTTGCTACCAACGATATTTGCGACATGGATACTCTTAAGCAGGGGCAGACCCACACTATACGGAGGGGATGCACGTGCACCTGCTACTTCGTAAAAATTGATATGTATATATGTATATTTATTTTGAAAAAATGATAGAAATTAAGATATAGTTAACAGTGCACCCATAAAAAGCATAAAAGTGCCCTTTTGCAATTGGTAGAAGGTAGAGATACCACCCTCTAGACCAGGGTTTGAATTCTACTTATGCCTATTTTTATTTTAAATTTAGTTTAGACCTCATATTTGAGCTATGTTTATATTGGTGTACCCGAAGTCTTCAAATCTTGGGTTTGCCTTTTCCCCAAGTTGTTAGGCCTTCGTAAAATGCCATCAGAAGGTCCATATCTTTTGACACTTTCGTGCCTTCTTGCATATAGTCTCATCTACAACAATAAAAATTGTAAAATTGATCCTTCCATTTGAAGTTCTTCTTCTAAAACGATTGATAAGGTCACTCACTCGATTATACTGATGGCTTTGCTATCGATGAATCAAGATATGATGCCGGTCTATTAGACCAAAAATGCTCTTAGTGGATATGTCAAAATGCCTACTTAAGCATGCCCAAAGTTGGAAGGCATAAATGTAAAATGAGGTCATGTTAAAAGACACATACATATTATGTCAATACTGAATTTAAGAAAAAGATTATTGATTTCGTTTGAACCCCTCTTTAGTATTGTAGCTATGTCCATGTACGGATTCGAGTCTTGTTTCACCTAATATCAATTACTTTTTTAATATATTTGGCTAATAAAATAGAATCAGACTTGCACTACTTGACATATAGAAAAAATTAATTAGATCTGCACATTAGTAACTCATTTCTTTGTGTGTATCGTTTGAATTATTTGAAGAGAGGTAAGGTGAGTCCACCAATGCCAAGAGTTGAAAATCAACATATCCGTTCCTTCACATGCATCACCTTGTTTGTGTTTCAAGTAATTTTTGAAGTCCTTCCATAATGGAGGTAACTTTTCAATAATTGCAGCCACTTGAAAAGCATCATTCACAATCAATCCTTCAGCAAGGAGATCATGGATTATGACCTGAAATTCTTGAACTTGGGTGACGACAGTCTTACTGTCTATCATCTTATAGTCCAGAAATTTTGCCACAATGAATTTCTTCATTCCGGCATCTTCTGTTTTGTACTTTTTTTCTAAAGCATCCCAGAGTTCTTTTGAGGTTTTGGCATTGCTGTACAAATTGTACAGATCATCTTGTAGACCATTCAAAATATAATTTTTACACAAAAAATCTGAGTGTGTCCATGCTTCTGTTACCAAGAATCGTTCATCAGCCGGAGTTTCATCTGACATAACAGGAACATTCTCATTAATGAACTTCTGCAGACTCAATGTGGTGAGATAGAAGAAACTCTTTTGCTGCCATCACTTAAAGTCGACTCCAGAAAACTTTGCAGGTTTCTCAGCCGGCGCTAAGGCAGCATTTGAATGATTATGTGCAACCGATGTTGTTGCAACACTTACTATTCCAGCATTTGTTTGACTTGAATTAGTCATTTTTTTCTGTCACAAATGGAAGATAAGTTAAGTATTTGAAATACTAACAGTAAAGAACAAATCTTTACACAAACTGTTTCTGATTTAACGATAAATTTTTTATGTTCTTTTAATCGTTAATCGAATGAATTTTAAAAATTCAAGCAGAGTAGAAAACCTTAAAGGTTTTAATCTCCAGAAACCTCAAATACAGAAACTGTTAAATTTCTTAAGATTGTTACTCTTACAATAACCTGTATTTATAAGGTTAATAAACAGAAACAGAAATAAGATGAAGCTGAAAAAATATAAAATACAAGAATTAATCCGAGTCCACAAACTACTGTGCGTCCTTAAGAAATTTAATTCCCTCATTGTACCCAGGTTATGGATTAATTTCTCCCAAGATAAAACGGATTAAACCTGTTAAAGAAATAGTGTTACCTCACTCAACTTCTTTAACTTCAACGAACTTAGAACACAGCAACAAGTCACACAGACTCAGTCGATCGACACTTTGATTTTATTTGAGAGAAAAATAAATGCAGTTAAAGAAAAATTTTCAGTGTTTTAAAAAATCAAAAATTGACTTCCTTTTATAGCCATTTTCAGCAAGGAACATGTCTATTCAGTGAAATTTGTTCAGACCCATTTTATCCAGAAAGTTGTGTCTTTTGGAAAAAAATAACAAACTTTTCGGAAAATTGTGTCTGTTAGGAAAATAACGAGTTTTTGGAAAGTAACGACTTTTTGGAAAGAGTAACAACTTTTCGGAATGTTACCGTTACCTGCAAATTTATAAGAGATAATTTTAATAGGATATATTTGATTTAACAAAAACTTATTAAATAAATTTTTTCCAAAAAATTTATCAATCAAATCATTTGCCAAATCCGAAGCCGAAGCCGAGGCCGAGGCCGAGCAAGCGACGACGACGACGGCGCGAGGGGGCATCTTCTTCTTAGCTCTTTAAGAACTAATGAAGTATTTCCTTCTATAAAGACAACATTTCCCTTTCTTTTGCCGATATGGGAGAAATGAGTTTCATTTGCACTTTGCAATGACTTTTCATTTTCCCTCCAAAGTAGTTCCCTCACTTTTCATATTCTCTTTTTTCTTTTCCCATTCACACTTGCTAAAACCCAACAATCCCCCACATGAATGGGGAAGGCTATTGTTAAAACATATGCATGAAAAAAAACTTGCGTGTCTTGTAGGTAAAGGTTAATCGTATCTGGATAAGTAGGTTTCCCATTAAACTTTCCATAGTGAACATATATCGGATATACTCGGTCAATCGGTAGATTTGATATCTTTGAACCATCGAGCTTTGGTGTATACCTAGACAACATATGTCACACAATCAACCCTTGAATTGTTCTTAGTTCTCATTGTTTTGTTCGTTTTAGCCATGAACACATCTTGGATAGTAAGTGCTTAAAGAACTGGCCTTGCCGGATTCTCCTTGAAGCGGCTTACACTTCACACTTACATAGGTGATTTCTAAATGTGTTATCCCATAGGTACACCATTTGATATTCCTTGTATCAAACTTAGAAACCATTAAAAAGTCCTTATGTCTTTATCCTAGTTACTAAACATTGTCTCATCATGAGAATGGACCATAAAATAATAATAACTTTTTCCTTTTCCTTTGACAATGTTGAACCGTCATCAATGACTTTGTTTTATCTCCTTGAACCTAGATCTTGGGATCTCCAGTCTTCTAGGTAGAGTTACCTCCACGATGACTTGTTCTCGGCCATAGTCCCATCCCCGTCGATGATTTCTCAACTCCCTCTCTCTTTAGGCCTTTTGTAAGTGGATCCGACACATTATCTTTTGACTTCACATAGTCAATTGTGATAATTCCACTAGAGAGTAGTTGTCTCACAGAGTTATGTCTTCGTCTTATGTGACGAGACTTGTCGTTATACATAATGCTTCCAGCCCTTCCTATTGCAGCTTGACTATCACAATGCATGCATATACGGGCCATTGATTTGGCCAAAATGGATTATCTTCTAAGAAATTCCGGAGTCATTCATCTTCTTCACCTGCCTTGTCTAAAGCAATGAATTCAGACTCCATTGTAGAGCGAGCTATACATGTTTGTTTGGATAATTTCCAAGATATTGCTCCTCCACCAATAGTAAAAACGTATCCACTTGTGGATTTTGTTTCAGTTGACCCAGTAATCCAATCTGCATCACTATATCCTTCAAGAACGGCTGAATACTTGTTGTAATGTAAAGCATAGTTTTGAGTGTCATCTAAGTATCCCAAAACTCTTTTCATTGCCAACCAATGATTAGGATTAGGATTACTTGTATATCGACTCAGTTTACTGATAGCGCAAGCTATGTCTGGTCGTGTACAATTCATGACATACATTAAGCTTCCCAATACGCTAGCATAGTCCAATTGAGACTGACTTTCACCTTTATTCTTTGCAAGATGAAGATTTACATCAATTAGAGTCTTTGCCCTTTTAAAATTCAACAATTTAAATTTTTCAAGTATCTTTTGAATATAATGAGTTTGAGACAATGCTAGACCGTTAGGAGTTTTAAGAATTTTAATTCCTAATATCACATCAGCAACTCCTAAATCTTTCATATCAAACTTACTAGCAAGCATACGTTTTGTAGCTTTTATATTAGCAATGTCTTTGCTCATTATAAGCATATCATCTACATATAGGCATAAAATAACTTCCTGATTTGGTGTATCTTTAATGTAAACACATTTATCACATTCATTGATCTTAAATCCATTTGACAACATGGTTAACTTTGCATGCCATTGTTTCGGTGCTTGTTTTAGCCCATAAAGTGACTTAATAAGTTTGCACACTTTCTTTTCTTTACCAGGAACTACAAAACCCTTAGGTTGTTCTATGTAAATTTCCTCTTCAAGCTCTCCATTTAAGAAGGTTGTTTTCACATCTATTTGATGAATTTCAAGACCTTATACTGCAGCTAGTGCAATTAACATCCGAATTGATGGAACTTACTTCTTAAACCCTAAGATACAACAGGCAACAAAATAATTTTTCCAAGAAGGGAATAAGTAATTCCCTTTTTTATGAAAAAGAAATTATTTAATAATCTAAAAAATATGATTAATAATTATTCCCAAAACAAATGTCAGACAACCATAATAAATGAACTAGTTTAGCGCTCCCTCCGTTCACAATTATCAGGTAAGGTCATGCACTTTTTTTATGAAAAATTTAATACAAAATATGATTTGATTAATGTAATCCTACTATAGCAAGAATATCAAAAGTCTATCTAATTTTTCAATTAAATACTCTTTCTGTACCTATTTACTTGTCCATATTTTCTCTTTTAAATGTTCCTATTTACTTGTTCATTTTGACAAATCAAAAAAGAATAAAAAAAATTCCTATTATTCTCTCATTTAAACTTTTTGAAAATTTCATAGTTTTAATTCATTCTTTTTGAAACCATATTTAATAAGGATAAGATTGTAACTTCACTATGTTAATTATTGTTATCTTAATATGTGTGCCTTTTATAAAATGAACAACTAAATAGGAACAAAGGAAGTAAAATGGAGTAATTATTAAGAGCAAAATTGGAAAAAATAATTAATTATTTTTTTATTATTTAAATTGATAATAAATTTTGAACATTTATTTTTAACATATCTGCCAAATATTTGTGAAGGGAAGGAGTAGATAGTTATCGACAGTTCAAACGTCACATGCTTTCGATTAAGATTAACAGTAAAGTATCTTGGATCTCTAGTACTGTTGTTTCCACCTATATATATATTTTATCTTTCTATTTCGTTTATTTAAAAAAAAAAAAGTAGAGTTGAGGGTTGAAGGTTTAAATTTAAAAAAGAAATCATCAAAAGCCTAATTATGCTTCCCACATTTTGCACTAATTGGTCTACTATAGGGAAAAAATAAAAAATGTATCTATATTATATAGATTAGAATATATAAATGCTAATTTTCGTTTGCTTTTGTTAAAGCTATCATATCTGTTAGTGACTGAAGGGACCATCTGTCTCTGATTAGTTTAAGCTTTAGAGATATGAGTGTAATTAGGCGTTGTTTCATAGTTAATTAGAGTTATGCTAGAAATTAATTATGAGTAAATTATGTATTATCTTATAAATATTTTAATTATGCAGGAATTAGTTATTTATGTTATGTCATTTTTTTATTTTGCATAAAATAATATATATATTTCATTATAACTTATACTTGTATTAGTTATGAATATTTCAAAATTGTCAACCAAATATCATATTAATTTTGTAAAAAATAACTTATTTTTTATCCACCTATCACACGTCGTATAATAAGTTAAATAATATTAACAAACTCACAATTTCTTTCTAAAGCGGTGGATCGCTAATCAGTTGTACGAGTTAATCGACTTCTTAAGTAAAGTTTGCAAGAATTTAGATACTTAATTCAAAACTTTAAGCTAACGCTTGATCGTAGATATCAAATTTTGAATTTTTTGTTTAAGTATCTGTTTGATCATAGGTTTAATGAGATGAAATTTGGAAATTTGTCTTCAAATTTTTTTAATTTTTTTTTGAGACTTCCATTCATAAAAATTGAAATTTTCTTCAAAGTAAATTACATGTTTAAACACATAAAATTTTAAATTTCAAAAGCTAAAACTTTTAATTTTCATATTTTCAAGTTTCTAACTTCAAAATATACCGTAAACAAGCGCTTAATTAAGAAAACAAAGAAAACAATTATTCAAAGCTAGTATTAGATTAGAGTAATTAGAAAAAGACATAAAAACCCTTAAGGAAAATAACTGCCAACCCCAATAATGGCCCAACCAACGGTCCGTTGGTCAGACCACAGGCCGTCCTGGTTGATCGTGGGTGAGATTAGAGACCACTAATTGTGTACCCCCAACGATGAACCACACCTATGGTCAATGGGTCTATCGATGGACCGTAGACCACGACCATAGGTCCTAACTCTTGGCCACCAAATTTCTTTAAGTCTAGGATTCACTTATGAGACCTATCTACGACTTGTGCATTGAATGATGGACCCTCCTGGCGAACAATATAAAAAGTACTAGAACCAATAAATTTTATAAAATTCAAACTTCACAATCATGCTATCACCTACAGATCGTTGTCCTTTCTACAGGACGTGGGTGACGCCGTATGTGCTTACACTAGGTCTGTGAAAAACTGAAATTTCCTATCTTTTCGAATCTGAGATGTTACAAACACTACCATAAATTCCAATATCTTATAAATCTCATCAAATAATTTTTAGGGTCCTCATCACCCATAGAACCCTGTGAGATTCATGCTGAAGTCTCTCACCCTTATCATCGTCGTACCGGCATTTTGGTTCACTGGAGCAATGATCTCTCTATTAGCTTGGGCCATCATAGGTTGAGCCAAAACACTTAAAAGTTACTTCCTCTTTTAGATTAAACACTTTAATTGGAATAGGACATATCTGTGAATGCCTTTGTGTAGGGGGAGACACAAAACAACACAAGTAGGATACAACACCTACTAGGATCGACTTCAAGACAATCAACCAAATATACTTCACCAATTTACCAAAAGAAATTCACCACAATTTTAACCAAGCTCAAATCAGCAACACATCAACTAAATCACAAGCAAATATGAATTATAAATATGCAAGTGACACACGACATTTATACGTGGAAAACCCCTTCGGTGTGAAGGATAAAAACCACGGGACTTGTAGGAGTCCACCCTACTTCTTCTCTTATTATGCAAATTGAGGGTAAAAACACCCAAATCAGTATACAAGGATGTCACAGCAGCCCACCAACAACAACATACATAAGATCAACACAAAAAAGAGAAGAGAAATTGGGAAATATCACCCAAAAACGCAGATTACAGCAGCTGCAATAACAGACGATCAAGAACTCCGATTGACGATCTGAACGGTCAAGATGTAGTGCTATGTGTTGTGAACCAGCTGTGAAAATTTCAGTATGATCCAACGGTCGGATCTCCGGAAAACTGAAATTCCGTCAAGGCTCTCAAACTGCTCTATCTCTCTCTATCTCCCACACTCTCTCTACGTTTTTTCTGCCAATTTTTCACCTCAAAAACAGACTGCTTAGCCAGACAGCAGCTCCCCCAAAAGACCTCTAGAAGAAGTCAACAAAGCCCAAAATATATGGGCTTTCACTTATATATAAAAAATATCAAATGGGCTGGACCTTAACAATCTCCCCCTCCAGCCCAGTTCGGGGAGACCAAACATAAAAGGTCATCAAGAAGACATACCTGCAAGCTTGGAACAAAATTCAAGCTTGCTTCGAGGGACCACCTTTGTCAACATATCAGCACCATTCTTGTTGGTGTGAATCTTCTTCAACTTCATTAGTTGTTCTTCAATGACAACACGCAACCAATGATATCTCACATCAATATGCTTTGTGCGAGCATGGTACATGCTGTTTTTGCTCAAGTCCATAGCACTTTGACTATCACAAAACACAACATACTCGCTTTGCTTCAATCCTAACTCTTGAAGGAAACGCTTTAACCAAAGCATTTCTTTGCTTGCTTCCACTGCTGCTATATATTCTGCCTCGGTTGTAGACAACGCTACACACTTCTGTAGCTTGGATTGCCATGAAATGGCTCCCCCTGCAAATTTGAACAAGTAACCCGAGGTAGACTTCCGGTTATCAAGATCTCCAGCCATGTCAGCATCCGTAAATCCCTCAAGAATAGGCTCACCACCTCCAAAACACAAACTCAGATTTGATGTGCCTCGCAAATATCTTAAGATCCACTTTACAGCTTCCCAATGAACCTTGCTCGGATTTGCCAAGTATCTGCTAACCAATCCAACAGCATGTGCTATATCCGGTCTTGTACACACCATGGCATACATCAATGAACCAACAGCAGAGGAGTAAGGAATATGAGACATACTTTCCTTTTCTTTATCGGTTGTAGGACAACAACGCTTGCTCAACTTGAAATGGGCTGCAAGTGGTGTATTAACTGGCTTGGCATTCTTCATATTGAACCTTTCAAGCACCCGTTCATATACTTTTCTTGTGACAACCAAAGCTTACCAGCTTTTCTATCACGAGTAATTTCCATACCAAGAATTTGCTTCGCAGGACCCAAATCTTTCATATCAAAGGACTTTGACAAATCCTCTTTCAACCTGCAAATCATCTCACATCTTTGTCCCACAATCAACATATCATCAACATACAAGCAAAGGATAATGAAGTTACCTTCAGAGAATTTTCTAAAATATACACAAGGATCTGCAGTAGTCCTCTTGTACTCATTACTACTCATGAAGGAATCAAACTTGTGATACCATTGCCTTGGTGCTTGCTTGAGTCCATAGAGACTCTTTTTCAACTTGCAAACAAAATTCTCTTTTCCCTTAACTTCAAATCCTTCCGGCTGCTCCATATAAATCTCCTCATGCAAATCACCATGTAAGAAAGCAGTTTTAACATCAAGTTGTTCAAGTTCAAGATTCAAACAGGCAGCTAGTCCCAAAATTATACGAATGGAAGTCATCTTCACCACTGGTGCAAAAATCTCATCGAAGTCGATGCCCTTTTTCTGATGGCATCCCTTCACCACTAATCTTGCCTTCCGCTTCACTAGCTTGTTGTCAACTTTCTTGTTCTTAAACAACCACCTGTTCTTCAAGACTTTTTCCTTTTTGGAGGCTTCACCAAGTCATAGGTTTCATTCTTCTTCAAAGAATCCATCTTCTCTTGCATAGCTTGAGCCATTGGTCTTTGTCTGAATGTGACAAGACCTCTTGAAGGCTTTCAGGCTCCCCCTCATCAGTGATTAGGATGTATTCTGAACTTGGATAAAGTCTTGAAGGTTGACGAACTCTGGTCGATTTTCTAAGTGTTGGCTCTTCTACCTGTGGGCTGGATTTCTCCCCCTGATTAGAAGACTCTCCATGTTGAACATCTACAGCTTCATCATCAGGTTGTGGTACAACAACATCAGGTTGTACCTCTTCAATATGGTCATGCTCATGAGCAATTTCATGACCATCCTCTGGAGCATCACCTGTTAATTGATTATCTGCAGCAGAAACATGAGGCATGGGCATATCAATAACATCATGAGAGAAATTAGAATAATAAGTCTTATCAGCACCCAAGAGATGAAAACCCATCTCGTGCTCATAAAAGACAACATCTCTACTTCTTCTCACAACTTTTTGCTTTGCTGGATCATAAAGTCTGTAACCAAACTCTTCATCACCATATCCAACAAACACACAAGGAGAAGTCTTGAAATCAAGCTTCAATCTATGTTCCTTCGGCACATGCATAAAAGCCTTGCATCCAAACACCCTCAAGTGAGAATAAGAGGGGTCTTTCCCAAACCAAACTCTCTCGGGAATATCAAACTCCAAAGGAACTGATGGTGCTCTATTTATCAAATACACAGCAGTTCCAACTGTTTCACACCCCAAAATGACGACTTAGGAAGATTGGACATTCTAAGCATGCATCTCACTTTCTCAATAATGGTTCTGTTCATCCTCTCGGCAACGCCATTGTGTTGTGGGGTACCCGGTTCTATTCTCTCATGTCGAATGCCATATCTTGAGCAATATGCTTTAAACTCATTTGAAGTGTATTCACCTCCATTATCAGTTCGAAGACGCTTCAGTTTGCAATCTGTCTCCCTTTCAACCATTGCATGAAACTTCTGGAAGATACCGAACACCTCACTTTTGTGCTTCATCATATAAACCAAGTTCTCCGAGTAGCATCATCAATAAAAGTAACAAAGTATTTGTTACCACCAAGTGATTCCACCTCTATGGGACCACACACATCAGAGTAAACCAACTCTAACTTCACTTTCTTTCTTGTAGATGTCCTCGGAAAGGAAACTCTGTGTTTGCTTTCCTGCTAAACAATGATCACAAGGGTCAAGTGAAATAGTAACATCAGCAGGAATAAGAGACTTACCGGCCAACAGCTTTATACCCTTCTCACTAACATGCCCCAATCTTCGGTGCCATAAGTTAGGAGAAGTTTTCTCCTCAATAGCATTCAACTCACCACTACACACTTTCAAATGTGTCTTATACAAGGTGCAACAAAGCTTGCCACGAGCAACAGTCAAGGAACCCTTAGTCAATTTCCATTTACCCTCACCAAAAGTGTGCTTGTAACCCTCTTCATCAAGTACGTTAGCAGACAATAAATTGAGGCGTAAATCTGGAATGTGGCGAACATCTCTCAACGTCAAATAGCACCCAACATTGGTTTGGACTCGAATATCTCCAATGCCAACAATACTTGCTGAGCTCTGGTTCCCCATCTTCACACTACCAAAATCTCCAGCTCGGTAGTCAATAAAGTACTCCTTATTAGGAACACAATGATAGGAAGCTCCTGTATCAATAAGCCATTCAGTGTCAGAACTATCAACATGACAACATTCTCCAGTAGCACATATCAAAGAAACACGATCATCAGAACTAGAAGTTGTAGCAGCTGTATTCTTGTCATCACCCTCTTTATGATGGTCATTTTTCTTATTTTGCTGGTCTCTTTTCAACTTGTAGCAAAACTTTTGAATGTGGCCAGGCTTGCTACAATAGTGGCATATTGTAGGTTCTCTCCCATCCTTGGACTTTGACCTATACTTTGACTTGCCACGCCCTTTGGGACCTCTACTCTTGCTTCTTCCTCTATTCTCTACCACAAGTGCCTGCGAAATATCAACACCCATCTCCTTTCTTCTAAGCTCTTCATTGAACATGCTCTCTTTATGACATCCAATGAAAGCGTACCATCTGGAGCTGAGTTGCTGATGGACACAACCAAAGTTTCCCAACTGTCTGGCAAAGAACTCAAGAGGAATAAAGCCTGCAACTCATCATCAAGAACAATTTTCATAACAGTCAACTTGTTAATAATATCTTGAAAGTCGCTAAGATGCTCAGAAACACTTCCCTGGCTTCAACTTGAGATTAACAAGCCTCTTAATCAACGAGGCCTTGTTATGAGCGGTCTTCCTCTCATAAAGACCCTCCAATTTTCTCCATAGTTCAAGCGGCTCAGTCTCCTGGGATACATGATTGAATATGCTAATATCAATCCACTGTCTGATTGTCCCCAAGGTCTTTCTCTTCAGCTTTTCCCATTCTTTTTCTATCATCTTCTCTGGCTTAGTGGGCTGGTCATCTTTCTTTGTTTTATCCACATCAATTGGATCAAACAAATCCTTGCAATATAGCAAATCTTCCATCATCGGACGCCAAATGGAAATATTGGTTGATGTCAGTTTAACCATAGAGTTATTTCCATGCTCCATGTCTATGGTTTAACACTCCGCTCTTGATACCAAATGTAGGGGGAGACACAAAACAACACAAGTAGGATACAACACCTACTAGGATCGACTTCAAGACAATCAACCAAATATACTTCACCAATTTACCAAAAGAAATTCACCACATTTTAACCAAGCTCAAATCAGCAACACATCAACTAAATCAAACAAAGCAAATATGAATTATAATATGCATGACACACGACATTTATACGTGGAAAACCCCTTCGGTGTGAAGGATAAAAACCACGGGACTTGTAGGAGTCCACCCTACTTCTTCTCTTATTATGCAAATTGAGGGTAAAAACACCCAAATCAGTATACAAGGATGTCACAGCCCACCAACAACAACATACATAAGAATCAACACAAAAAAGAGAAGAGAAATTGGGAAATATCACCCAAAAACGCAGATTACAGCAGCTGCAATAACAGACGATCAAGAACTCCGATTGACGATCTGAACGGTCAAGATGTAGTGCTATGTGTTGTGAACCAGCTGTGAAAATTTCAGTATGATCCAACGGTCGGATCTCCGGAAAACTGAAATTCCGTCAAGGCTCTCAAACTGCTCTATCTCTCTCTATCTCCCACACTCTCTCTACGTTTTTTCTGCCAATTTTTCACCTCAAAAACAGACTGCTTAGCCAGACAGCAGCTCCCCCAAAAGACCTCTAGAAGAAGTCAACAAAGCCCAAAATATATGGGCTTTCACTTATATATAAAAAATATCAAATGGGCTGGACCTTAACACTTTGTAGACAGCAAAAACTTCCAGAACCAATCAGATTAATTTAGCTAAGCAAATCAATTGCTAATCTTGTTGAGAAGCACTTTTACCTTTTTTTGTATCTTATTCATAGAAATACAAGGGTATTAGAAACAAATACAAGTGAAATTCTAAGTGAAACAAAGAACTATATCATTTTATTCATATTTGATCTATGATTTGATGAATTAGGTTGGACACTTAATCTTGAAGAATTACACAATGCTTCATTGTTGATTAAAAAATAACTCGATAGGTTCTTGAAATTAAGGAACCCCCCTAGGGTATTTTATCATACAATTTGTTGACATAAACATTGAAATACTTGAGGGAAGTTTCTCCAAAGACATGAGAATAGTTTCCAATATATTAAGGAAAAGGGTCTGAAAAATAATTTAATTTTAACTAAAATTGTTGTTACAATACCAATCTTTTACCCTTGCACTATTTATAGTGTATTTGAAGTTTATTTAAATGAATAAACAAATTAATCTTATAAGAGCTATTAAGTAGTTACTCCCTTTTGTCCATGTTACATGTAGTCTAAACAAAATGAATGACTTTACTTAATCTAAGTAGGAATCAAACTCTCATATTTTAAATAGGTACTACTATTATTTAGTCAAGGATAATTTATTCAAATCAAACACCCTAATGATTTTTTAAGAGGTACACCAGAATATATGGATTGAAGAAAAGAGTAATTAAGACGCTAGTAATAAAATTAAATATTGATTAAATTCAAAGATGGCAATGTTCAAATCAGGAGGAAGATGAAACAACATCAATGGCACAACCCAAGGGCCAAGCAGCTCCAACAATATAATTCTTGTATTTAACTTCATGCACCACTGTGATCTCTTGTTTGGGATGCAACCCTGCCAATTTTAGGTAAAAAGAAGAAAAATTATAAATCATGACCTAAGTCTCTCGCCTCAAAAGTTATTTATTGAGGTGGAAGAACCCAATAAATAATTAATTTAGGCCTAACTCTGATACCATGTAACAATTAATTTAGGTCTAATTTCACACCTCAAAACCTTTGGCTACCTCATAGACAAGTTCCCCATTCATTCAATGTGGGACACACAAGATCATAACAAAACATCATTTTTTGTCAATTCAAAATTAATTAAGAATTAACTTACCAAATCCATCAACAAGCAAAGTGTACTCATATACCAAGTCCATGCATATAAAAGGTATGTTTCTCTCATCAATGTTAGGAAATACTGATTTTATGTCTTTCACTTTGGTGTTGCAAGCAAGCTTTGCAGCATGTAGGTATTGTATTGGTTTAGCTCTTCCAGAAGGCTTTTTGGGATCAATGATACCAACCTGTACAAATGCACAATTAACAAAAGTACAATCTTATTAATTTTTTTGAAAAAGAAATGATACCAAATTGGACAAGTTAAATAATGTTGGTACCATTGCTGCATAATCATAGAAGAAAGAAGAAGCATAGAGATTTTTGAATCCTTGTCCACCTCCACCATTCCAAATCCCACCAAATGTACACTTTTTATGCTTGCATGGTGCCTTAATTTTGAGTGCTTTTTTAGCTAATGTCCTACATTTCTTCAAGCTTGAACCATGTTTTGGTGATGATGCTTTGTAAGCCACTCCATTGTAAGTGTAATAACCTTTAATTAAACAAATCATAATTAATAAAAGTTGTATACTAACAATTAAGGGATTAGAGAACATTAACCTTACCATTATAACCTCCCAAAATACATGGACTACTTGATGAATTTCCAGAAGCTTTGAAAATCTCAGTTCTAGCTGCTAATTGACCATAGTTTAAATAGCTGGTGATACACATCAATGATTAATTTGTCAGCACATAAAATATCAAAAAAAGAGTAGTTATCAATATCAATTGATACTAGGTTACCTGTGAACATAGATGTCATAATTAGTTCCCAAAAGAGATTTATTAAGGACATATGGCTCTCCATTTGGTACTTTGGGAGCCTTTATAGCACTTTCTTTAGAGATGGCATATGTCATTTGCACTGATCCACCTCCTAGATCAATTGTAGCTACTGTTCTTTCATATTTTTTACCCAAATTTCCTAATAGGTAGTTCAAGGCTACCTGCATTATCACTCAAAGTTAAATAATCATGTAATTTTAGTCACCTATATGATATCCCTATTGAATATTCTATATAATATTTGTTTGCTAAGTACTGTTTCTTTTTCCTTTGTCAGACCAAACTAAGTCATTATATAAAACAATTTACCAAAGTAATACATTTTTCTAAAATTTTACAAAACTAGTATAAACGTATTTCATGGTAACGTTTTAGGTATATTTTATTTTTTAAAAACTAACAGCATTAGGTTGATATACGTCACTGTAGTAACATTTTAGGAGTAAAACATTACTGTGAGTAACGTATATCAATCTGACGCCATCAACTTTTAAAAAATAAAATATATGCTAAAACATTACTGTGGAATACGTTTATACTAGTTTTGTAAAATTTTAGAAAAACATATTATTTTGATGAATGACTTTATATAATGACTTAGTTTGGTTAAGACCTCCCTTTGTCACGTCTTGAAATTAAAGTAAAATTTTAGCGCTGATCAATATAAAATTTGTGCTATAGAAGATGATGTTTTACTCATTTTCCACCAAATCAGCTCATTGAGAAGATATTTGGTGGAAAACAATTCTCACTGAAACATTAAGAAATTTCCTAATTTTTTTGTATGAAACATTTATTGTTTATTTCTTTTACATAAATTTAATTAAAATATCTCTCAATATAATCACCAAACATTTTTCTTTAACTTTTCAATAGTGTGTTAAACAATGAGATCATGGAAGAAGAGGCAAAAGAATTAGAATAAAAATTGAATTTAGATATACTAATTAGTGGGACATTCTCACTAGTATCATTAGATAAAAGGGTACCTATTAATGAAGACGAAAATAGTATATTATCTTATGACGCCAATTTTACTAATTAAGTATTAATTAATAATTATTTATGTTATAATTGACAGCATGAGCGTGATAATTAATAATTATATTATGTTTTACATTGACAGCGTGAGCAATGACAAAACCATAAATATGTATATTATTTTTGCACTAATAATGATTAAACTTTGTTAATTTTGAAGTGACTTACCCAAAAATATGAACCTTCTTGTGTACCATCGAGGACTGAAACCCATTCCGCCTTGTAATTAAGAGTAGTTTCATTCTTAAATAAATCCCTCACCTTAACAATACATACAAAAAAATGAAAAATATTAATCGGAATAATAATGAAGGACAATATAATATTTCTCAAGATTTATTTTCTAAAATAATTCATCCATCCACTTTTATTTGTCATGTTTTATTTTTTGAAAATTAATTTGACTCATTTTCAAAGGTAAATTAGATTGCGTTAATTCGATGTTTTAAACAAAAAGTTTACGTATTAATATATTACTATACAAAAAGTAGTATCAATTGTAATTCTTCGCATATCTATATCGTAAAATGTTAGTCAAAATTTCTATAATATGATTTTAAAAAAAAATCATGACAATTAAAAATGAACTAAAATAGTATATAATTAAAAATGGAGCTGATGTGTACCGCTTGCAATATTTTAACAGCAGCATCACCTTTTAATAACCTCAAACCAGCAGTTGCCTGTATTATTTATATTCATACATTAATACTTCATGTAATTAATTATGAAATTAAAATTTTTAAGAGAGAAATTACCTTATTTAAGAAAAATTTATAATGAAACAAAATTCTTCTAAATTGGAAAATAAATGAGAATTTTAATTTGTTTACCCCAAGTTTAAGGGGTGTTTGAGGCTGCAAATCTTTTGGAACGACGGCTTCAGCTTTGTCCAAAAGTGGTTTTAGAGAAAGAGCTCCAGCTTTAGGATTATTTGCATATGAACTTAGACCTGGATTTATCTGTCCAAAATAATTAATTATATTTAATAATTATGAGAATCACAAATATCAAAACATAAATATATATATATATATATATATACTACAAGATAAGGATTAAATAAAATTCAATTATGAAAGTTCATAGTACTACTATATAATAAATATATATTATCCATATTTCTGATATACAATAGGGTAACAATCACATAAAAACTAGCTTTGAATAATTGCTTTCTTTGTTTTTTTATTAAGCGCTTGTTTACAGTAGATTTTGAAGTTAGAAACTTGAACATATGAAAATTAAAAGTTGTAATTTTTGAAATTTACAAGTTTATGTGTTTAAACATGTAATTTACTTTGAAGAAAATTTCAATTTTTATGAATGAAAGTCTCAAAAAATATTTTAAATAATTTGAAGACATTTCTTAAATTTCATCTCATTAAACCTAATGATCAAACAGATACTTAAAAAAAAATTCAAAATTTGATCAAATATCTACGATCAAGCGTTAGCTTAAAGTTTTGAATTAAGTATCTAAATTCTTGCAACTTTACTTAAGAAGTCGATTAACTCGTACAACGGATTACGATCCACCGCTTTAGAAAGAAGTTGTGAGTTTGTAATATTATTTAACTTATTATACGACGTGTGATAGGTGGATAAAAATAAGTTATTTTTTTACAAAATTAATATGATACTTGGTTGACAATTTTGAAATATTCATAACTAATACAAGTATAAGTTATAATAAAATTTATATATTATTTTATGCAAAATAAAAAATGATATAACATAAATAACTAATTCCTACATAATTAAAATATTTATAAGATAATACATAATTTACTCATAATTAATTTCTAACATAACTCTAATTAACTATATATGAAACAACGCCTAATTACACTCATATCTCTAAAGCTTAAACTAATCAGAGACAGATGGTCCCTTCAGTCACTAACAGATATGATAGCTTTAACAAAAGCAAACGAAAATTAGCATTTATATATTCTAATCTATATAATATAGATACATTTTTTATTTTTTCCCTATAGTAGACCAATTAGTGCATAATGTGACGTTTGAACTGTCCATAATTATCTACACCATCGTTCACAAATATTTGACAAATATTAAAAATAAATGTCCAAAATTAATTATCAATTTAAATAAGAAAAAAATAATTAATTATTTTTTTTCAATTTTGCTCTTAATAATTACTACTCCATTTTATTTCCTTTGTCTCTATTTAGTTGTCCATTTTATAAATTGCACATATATTAAGATATCAATAATTAGTGAAGTTACATATTTTCTTATTAAATATGGTTTCAAAAGGAAGAACTAAAATTATGAAATTTTCAAGAAGTTTAATGAGGGAATAATAGGAAAATATTTTTGGTCCTTTATTGATTTGTCAAAATGGAAAAGTAAATCGAAACATCTAAAAGAGAAAATATGAACAAATAAACAGAAATAGAGAGAGTATTTAATTGAAAAAATTAGATAAACTTATTCTTGTTAAAGTAGAATTACATTAGTCAAATTATATATTGTAAAAATTTTTCATTTAAAAAATGCATGACCTTACCTGATAATTGTGGACGGAGGGAGCGCTAAACTAGTTCATTTATTATGGTCGTCTGACATTTGTTTTGGAATAATTATTAATCATATTTTTAAGATTATTAAATAATTTCTTTTTCATAAAAAAGGGAATTACTTAAACCCTTCTTGGAAAAATTATTTTGTTGCCTGTTGTATTTTAGGGTTTAAGAAGTAATTTCTATCTTACTATACATTTTTCACACTAGAGATGTTCATGAACCTTATACGCCAGGTGCGACAAATTAGAAGAGAATTTATAGAAAGGCAAGTCAGACAAAAAACAAGAAACAATGGTAATTCTTTGTCCCTATATTGAAATATATTACTATTAATATTATTAAGAGGTTATTAACAATTCATCGTACACCTCTTAAAGAGATATCATATTTAAGCTTTGAATATATGTATATATAGAAAATTTTTTATTGGAGAATGTTTTTATATTAAATAAATAAACTTTACATAACACATATTTAAATTAATCAAGATTCTATTATATATATGAAATATCAAATGAAAAATAAAATAAAATATAACCGTTTATACATATAAGCCAGAAAAAGGTGTTTCACCTACTTTGCATATTAGTGAAGGTTAATCAATTGATCTCTTGTCCTGAATCTAACTAGGCCATTTTTATGTCATTCATTTCAAGTTTTGAAAAATAAAAATAAAAACTCCACTAATATTATATGGAAGTTGTATTTCTACATCTAAGCCTTTCAACATTACTATTAGAAAAAATCTTATCGGAGAATGTTGTCATATTAAATAAATAAACTTTACATAACTCATATCTAAATTAGTCAAGATTCTATTATATATACGAAATATCAAATGAAAAATAAAATAAAATATAACCGTTTAAACATATAAGCCAGAAAAAGGTGTTTCACCTACTTTGCATATTAGTGAAGGTTAATCAATTGATCTCTTGTCCTGAATCTAACTAGGCCATTTTTATGTCATTCATTTCAAGTATTGAAAAATAAAAATAAAAACTCCACTAATATTATATGGAAGTTGTATTTCTACATCTAAGCTTCAACATTACTATTAGAAAAAATCTTATTGGAGAATGTTGTCATATTAAATAAATAAACTTTACATAACTCATATCTAAATTAGTCAAGATTCTATTATATATACGAAATATCAAATGAAAAATAAAATAAAATATAACCGTTTACACATATAAGCCCAAAAAAGGTGTTTCACCTACTTTGCATATTAGTGAAGGTTAATCAATTGATCTCTTGTCCTGAATCTAACTAGGCCATTTTTATGTCATTCATTTCAAGTTTTGAAAAATAAATATAAAAACTCCACTAATATTATATGGAAGTTGTATTTCTACATCTAAGCCTTTCAACATTACTATTAGAAAAAATCTTATTGGAGAATCTTGTCATCTAAAATAAATAAACTTTACGTAACTTATATCTAAATTAGTCAAGATTCTATTATATATACGAAATATCAAATGAAAAATAAAATAAAATATAACAGTTTATATATATAAGCCGGAAAAAGATGTTTCACCTACTTTGCACATTAGTGAAAGTTAATCAATTGAACTCTTGTCCTGAATCTAACTGGGCCTTTTTTATGTCATTCATTTCAAGTTTTGAAAAATAAAAA
The DNA here is from genome assembly GCA_027704805.1 of Solanum corneliomulleri. Lineage (NCBI taxonomy): Eukaryota > Viridiplantae > Streptophyta > Magnoliopsida > Solanales > Solanaceae > Solanum > Solanum corneliomulleri. Next base: position 21,210 of record JAKWIY010002688.1, on the reverse strand, counting down.
TAAAAACTCCACTAATATAATACGATTATTTAGCTTTTACACCATCAAATTTTCACAAAAATGTATAATTACGACAGGTAACTGTTCATAATAAGTGAAAATAGACGTATACGCACCGCAAGAAAATATTCAATATGATTGCCAATGGGAAGTAGATCCAATTTAGTATCAAAACGAAAGACATGAACTCTACTTCCTGTGCTTCCAGCATCAAATATCACTGCATAATGCTCTGATTCATGGCTTAGAAGTAACCTTCTTACATGAGATGAAGCAATCGAATAATGACACAAAAACAACAAAACTAAAAAGTGAAGAGGAAAATTGTTTTGCCTCTTCATATTTGCTTTCTTCACTTCACTTATCTCTTAAAGAAAATACTAACTGTCTTTATATAAGAAAAGAAATGTGTAATCACCACAAGAGCACATTTATTTTTATAATAATATAACAATTAATTATTTATCAATTTATTTGGTGTTAATTAGCTTGTAAATAGGGTAGGTGAAGCATCAAAAACATCGGTGCGTTTTCTTGATTTTCTAATTAAGTGGAGTAATTTATATTGAGGTATAACTCATGTGCTTATACCATTATATTTTATAATGTTTTAAATACATATTACTACTATTATAGAAAAGTTTAGTTTCAACATGTCTGTTTTAAGTCTTTTAGTTTAAATCTGGGATTTTTTTGTCATTTCAGTACTTCATTATAGCTTATGGATTTACAATGTGGACAATTTGGTCATTAATTTTATTAAACTTATATGTATTAAAGACTATATACGTGTATTTAATCTTGTTTTGATATAGACATGTAGTAATGCTTTATGTTTGATTTAAAGCATTACAGACTATCTGTTAGTCTTTCATCTTGTTTTGACATGGACATTAGAGACTATCTCTCCTTGGTATGACGGTTTGTATGTATTCTTCTTATCTTCTCTATTAGTTGTAATGTAATGTAAGTCTTTCGTTTTTTCCCTCTACGTGTGGTGTTGTTGCATTAGTAAAAGACTATATCAAACAAGTCAAGAACAAATTAATGAATTAATATCACAGATCAAAGAAGCGAAACTATGCTTAGTGGAAATTGATAAAATAAATGAATGAAACCGGTAAATAGAGAATTAAAAATATGAACTAATTAAAAAGTGAAATGCTCCCTATTGCTTGTGCAAATATCTCCGCGCATATTATTCATTGTTAAAAATTTAATTTTCTGGATTATTGATATGGTGAACCGTGAATCCATGTTATTTAAGAGGCAATAATGGACATTTGATGGCTCAAATAGTGATTAAGTCCAAAAATGTTTACTACTTTTCTTGTTTCATTTTTGTATATGGTGAGTAAATTGAGTTCTCATTGACAAGAAAATTTAATTGTTCAGTAAAAACTATTTGTGAAAGCTATAATTTTTTTAATCAATTTTCTTTGTTATAGATAGAGAAATAACAGTACTCAAGCTTTATCATAGTGATTGTGATGCCATACATTTTTCTGCATATGTCTTTGTAGTTGTTTTGAGTTATTTGGTGTTCTAAGGTCAATCAAAAGTTTATGTGGAACTGGTTGTTATTTTGTTGGTAATTTTAATGGCATCTCATGTTCTACAATCATCCAATATTTGATTTTGTCACTAAGGTAAATCAAATATAATTGGACAATATGTCAAATTTCTTACCATAAGCCATACACCTAATTATGTGTGGATAGCAGAGACGCTTGGCATGAAACTGAATTGAATCATGATTTGATAAATACTTTTCAGTATTGTAAGACTAGTGAAAGGACAACTATTAATGAATTTATGACTTATATTACATATGATTATACTCTCTTTAGTTTTACTATGAATGGAATATTGACAAAACGAAAAAGAAAGAGAAAGACTATATGAGCCTCAGAACCCTCCTTTTATAACGTTTCAGGACAATATTTTATTTTTTGCTACTTTTTTAGAGTACCTTGATAGATTTTCTTAGCTCTTTATCTACATATATTGCTCGAATTAATGTTAACATGCTCTCTTCTTTTCCTGACTATAGGCTTTAAAAATATTTGTTTGTCAATGTCTTTTATCCATTTGTTTTTTCAAATATAAGTATTAGAAACTACCCATAACTTTATAACTATAAGTATATCAAGTTTATCAAGAGGCTACAAAAAGTCACACAAGTAATAATTAGCATCACCATTTCCCAACATGATATGAGTTATCATGCATATGATGATGTTAATTGTTAAGAGTTTATACTTTAGCATATACTAGTTCTACATAGAAAATATTTGTCGATGCAGAAACTTATGCAATGAGAGTATTATCGCGTACTCACTACCACTGTCTTTTTATGGTCTGTTTGGAATTTAATATCATTAAATTAAATTAAAATTTTTTTATATTTTAATTCAAAAAATTTATCGGTCAAATATAATATTAATGTCTGTCTAATTCGGCAAAGCAATCTTGGACCCTCTTGGTTGCGTTGTGTTTGGATGCACTAGTCTTCCACAGCCAACAATGAGATGAATCACTATACACTAACTGGATGCGTACTTGCATGATCAATCGATGGGCGGGGGAATTGCGTAAATGATGAGACCGACCTAACCTAGCCTAAAGTCAAGGCTCTTCCCTCTCTTGATGGCAAATCTTGATTGACTGACACTAGGAACCGATTCGAAGAAAGAAGAAGCATGGTATGAGATAGGAGGGGAGAAATTTCCGATAGAGAATTACTTAACTCGATGGTTAACTTACCGAATACTAAGAGGATGTTTGGATTGGGTTAAAAGTTAGTCAAACCTACTTTAAGTCAATTTTCGATATGTTTAGTACGTTCATGATAGACTAGATTAGCAACTAGATGAATGGCTGACTTACTATGATCACTATATGGAAGTTGTATTTCTACATCTAAGCCTTTCAACATTACTATTAGCCAAACTAATTCAGCCACATTAATCGATGTTAAACTTCTATACTCTGCTTCAACTGAACTCTAACTTGAAATTGTTATTTGTTTTTTAGCTTTCCATAAAACCATAGATCCTCCCAGTTTGATAACACATCCTGTTACAAATTTAATTGTAAGAGGACATGTTCACTACATCAAAAATGAGCTTTAGCGGTAATTAATTAGCAATTACTGCTAAATATGTATTTTCAACGGTAATTAGCACTCTTTGTATATGTCCTTAAAAGCTTTAGCTACATTGAATCTAATGACACTTAACTAATGACATTTAACTATGTCAGTAAAGATTTTAGCACTCTTTATTAATATATTCATATAGTGCCGCTAAAAGTTTTTTTTTTGTTGTAGTAGCTGCCCAATTTGCATTACAAAAGGCATTCACTTCATTGTTTGAACTACTATGTAAAGTAGTATTCTTTAACCTGGTTGTTTCACTATGTAAAGTAGTATTCTTTAACCTGGTTGTTTCTTGATGTATCTAACAATTGTGAGGCAACATATACATGTGAGATTTTTTTAGGTTGTTGTAAAAAATTGATTTAAGGATTGAACACTAAATGATATATCAGACCATGTCATGTTTAGATACAAAAGTTCTCCAATCAATGTTTGATAAGAACAGCTTCAGACTACTTCATGTAATCAAAATGTCATCAACATATACTAATATTATTGTAGTCCTATTAGAGGTCTTCTTTGTGAACAAATAATATCATGCTGACTTTGACTGAAATTTATTTTTTGTTATGCTTGTTTTTTTTTTTTTCATTTTATTTTGTAAGTATACATTTTATTTATATTATCCACACTCATTCTCCTACTTGCCCCTACTTATTTTGTAGGATCAATTTTTTTCTAGGGACAATAATTACAATATTTTAACAATCAATATATATATATAAATGAGGACCATAGAGGAGCTGATGTGGCACCTCTATATGGCCTCCATTTGCATTTAGCTTTTTCCATCTTTTTCTTTTTAAAAAAATTATTATATATCATAAAAAATTACTTAAAATTATTACAAAAAAAATATTTTATTAATGGTGGATCATTTATAACAAAAACTCTTCATATTTTTTTATTTATTTATCTCACTTATAATTAAAAGAGAAACATAATTAATTTATTTTTTACTTTTTTTAATTTAAATTAATTATTTTATTGTAAAAATATATATACATTCTTCATACAAATAAATACAATAAATACTTTTTAATGTATAAAATTTATAATAAAAGAACTCTCTATATTTTTTTCTATTTGTTTATCTCACTTCTAATCATGAAATCATAGTATTATTTTTTTTACATTTTAAGTATTTTTATTTTTATTTTTTGAATTTATTCACTAGGAGTTATTACCTATGATTTGCCCCTATTTAATTTTTACTTTTAATAATATTCATGACTCTCATAATTTTTATATTCATAACCTCCAATTTAAATTTATAAGTTTATGTGTCTTATGGAATTCCTTTATTTTACCTATAAATTTATATTAGTTTCATGAAGATTCACATTCACAATTATTCTTTCTTTTTTCATCATATAAGTTTGATTTGTAACCAAAAAAAGAAGTACATGAAGGTAAGAAATACTTCATTGAAATTTTTATTTTTTATTTCCTCTATTTTTTCTCTATATAAATTCATATTTGATTTGTGAAGGATTAACATGTAACCAAAAAAAAAAAAAGTACATGAAGTTAATAAATATATCATTCTCAAGTCCTTATTTTTTCATTTCCTTTATTTTGTCTATAATCATATTTATTTTCATGAAGATTCACATACAAAGTTATAATTTTTCTTCTTCATAATACTTTTGGGAATTAGCTAACATGTAACAAAAAAAATATATGAAGGTAAGATATTTTCATTCTTAAGTCTTTCTTTTATTTTTATGTACTTAGACATGCTTTCTTAATATATATTTTTATGTTTGTATTATAATTTATCAAGTAAGTATGATTAAAAAAATCTCTTTAATTCTTAACAATGTTTTATCCATATGCAATTACTCTTTCTAATAGTTAGTTTTCCATATATAATATAGTTTGATTATAATATTTGTTAGATTTCAAGAAATAATTATTATTTAGTATTGTTATTACTATTGAAAAGATAATGTATAAATATATTAAATATGGTTTATATTTCGTTCTTTCTTTTGACATAATTATTTTTAATTCGTATATGTTTTTTTTATTCAGTTGGTTGCATATATGAAGAGTTTGACATATGGATCAAAACATGATGGCAAATATCTTTGCAAAGAAATATGGTACAAGGAAAAAAAATGAAGCATAATTAGAGATTATTTTTTCACTTTGAAATTTATTAGCAACTTAGTTACTTTTGCTAGAGTTTTTAAAATTTTGATTTATGTAAATAATTTAGCTAAATGTATTATATTATCAATGCTAATCATTTGATCCTTTAGTATTCTATTTTCTCTTTGTTATGAAAAAAATAAATATAATTATTTCATTTTAACAACAACAAAATTTATGATGATTAGTTTCACTTTTATTATAACTTATAAAAAGTAATTGAAAAATATATTATTATTTTCATGATGTCATTTTTTGCGTATGTAACAATCTGTCGTCATTTTTTTTGTTTTGAAATGTATTTATAATTTTTATGTAGTCACCAATTATTATATTTTCTCTGTTCATTTTTTGTTTTTTCACACCTTATATTTATTTTTTTTATTTTACAAATAAAATCAATACATAATTAGTAATACATTTAGTGGCTAATAAAATTATACATTTGGATTATTTATAACTCATGTCTCTTCATCTTACTTGTAAAGTTTAATACTAAATATGAATCATGACTTTATATGCTTCATTTTTCATAAATCTAATCAGTATTTAGTTAATGTTTAAAAAATTATAATAAGCAAATGTAATAACAAAATAAAAGAAAACAATATTGTTTTGACGAAATCAGAGTTTGGATAGAACATCACTACTCCTAGAAAAGATAGAGAAAATTAAAACATCTAAAATATTTTCAACCTAATACAATATATTGTTATTTCGACATATTATCTCTTATTTCATTTACTTCACGACGGTGAATATTTTGTTCTAATATATACATATACAAAACAAATAAATATATTTTATATGTTTTTAAAAAGTCTATAATATCACAGACGAGGAGAAATATAAATATTATTTATATATTCAATACTAACCTAAATTTTATATATTTCATATTATTATCTTATAAATATTTCATATAATCGCGCGAAGCGCGAATAGTTTCACTAGTGTATTAATGAATAAGAAATTATTCTTTAATCTATCTAAGATGTTATTCATATCAATCAACAATGTTGAAATACGTTCTCCAAGCTCCATCTGATATTAATTGTCACATCTTCTTTGTGCACATCTTTTACAAAATTTAAAGAAGAAATGTTTTTTTTTTTACCATTTTATTCTTGTCTCTTCCAAAATATTGTACTTTATTTGAGAAAAAAATTATACTGATATCATTGGTATTAAAATATAATCACTATTTAGAACTCTTCATATTTTTAATTTCTAGAGTATGCATTTTCAAGAACATTTAATATTAAAGATAAAAATAATTAATTTTATTGTAATTTTTGTAAAATGACAAACACTTTAAGTAATTTTGGTATTTAATAAGAGACGCGAGAATGATATCATTATTTTCTTTATACATGAATATAAGATTTAATAAGAGAAATTTAAGTAGCATATTTACTTCCTTGATAACGCGTACTTGTTACTTTTGAAATTGGAATTAAAAAGATTGATTGCTTTTTTCTTTAGTTTGCACAAAGTTCCACCTATGTTAGTGAAGGTGGGTAGGTCACTTTCTTGTTTACATCTTTTTTTTAATCTATTTCAAATGGGGCGGGATCTAGCGAAGTCAGACTACTTAATTAGAAATATTGAATATTATACATAAATCGACGTTTCTTGTCTTTAAAGTGATTTTACTTTCTTATATTTTAATACCCTTCGATTGAAATTCTGGATCCTAAACAGATTTCAAATATTCCTTGGGACACATCAATAGGACAATTGAGATCTCTTTTTATATATAAATACAAGATAATTGACAGCATGAAACATGTTAATTAATTATAAAGCTAAAGTAAAATCTATAATTTATTGCTTATATATCATGCCAATAATTCAATATTAAAAAAGATCTTCAGCTTGCAATTTGGATTCTATATTCTATGAAAAAGAATAAAGTACTAATACTATATATTATATTTTTTATTTAAGTCACTTTTCATCATTTTTTCATGTGTTTTTCTATGCAAGCGTACTGCATATACATAATTTATTATCCTATTCGTGGCATAATAATTGAAAATATCCCTTGAAATTAGTTTAATAATTTATTAGCTGTACGACAAGTAATTATCAACATGGTGGTTCGATGAATATGAAACACGAGATTTCCATCTTACCCAAAAAAAAAAATATAATTCCCCCACATAATAATGACGTGCTCCATAAAATTTAAAATTATTTTCTTTATTTTTCTAATAAAATATACTATTTTCTTTTTTCAATATATATATTTTTTATCTCTAAAGCCATCAGGGGTGTATTAATCTCCAACAAAATTGTTTGGGCCAATCGAACATGATAAAAGAGGGCAGAAAAAATCCAAAGAGCAGGAATAAACATTTGTTTCCTATTTCTTTTTTTTTTTTTATATATATATTTTCAAAATAATTTTCTCATATTATATTGCATAAATAATAGAAACTTTTGAAGTTCCAATACAAAAATTTCACGGATCTTTTTGTTTGGAGCAAGTAAAGAAGATAGCGACGATATATTTCATTAGCCATGTAAAGCTCACAAATAAACATAACAACACCTTGTGAAAAAATGAACAAATATTTGAACGTAGTTAAATTAGCTGTGACAAAAATAACATAATTAAAATTAATTGATAAAAGACTCTGAAATTTTGACAAATAAGTATCAATAAATTTATAAAAAATGTATTTTTAACTATTGAATAAATAAAAATTTAAAAGTTACGAATTTTGAAAATGTTAGACTTAAATTGAGTGTAACACATCTATTTATTTGTATACATTTCTAATCACCTTGATGAAAGTACTGATTTTGCTACTTACCTCTCCCACTTTTTTCTCTTGCTAATCCTCTTAATGATTTTCACATGAGAATACAGAATTATTGAAATTGGATTCTACACAACAAGGTGATGCATGTGAAGGAACGGATAAGTTGATTTTCAAATAATGCAAAGCCTTCAGTATAATCGAGTGAGTGACCTTATCAATCGTTTTAGAAGCAGATTCAAATGGAAGGATCAATTTACAATTTTTATTGTTGTAGATGAGACTATATGCAAGAAGGCACAAAAGTGTCAAAAGATATGGACCTTCTGATGGCATTTTACGAAGGCCTAACAACTTGGGGCAAAGGCAAACCCAAGATTTGAAGACTTCGGGTGCACCAATATAAACATAGCTCAAATATGAGGTCTAAACTAAATTTAAAATAAAAATAGGCATAAGTAGAATTCAAACCCTGGTCTAGAGGGTGGTATCTCTACCTTCTACCAATTGCAAAAGGGCACTTCTATGCTTTTTATGGGTGCACTGTTAACTATATCTTAATTTCTATCATTTTTTCAAAATAAATATACATATGTACATATCAATTTTTAGGAAGTACCCAGGTGCACGTGCATCCCCTCCGTATAGTGTGGGCTTGCCCTTTCTTAAGAGTATCCATGTCGCAAATATCGTTGGTAGGAAAATAGATCTCATCTTTTTGCTTAAACAAGGCTTGCGATTTCTAATGAAAGAGATTTTTGCTACATGTTAACCATAAATCATGTGTGGGGATAGCTTGCATCTGGAATATTGGGGACTTCTGTTCTTGATAAAGTAAATAGTGTTTTGTTAACTGTTATGTACTTTTGAACTTTTAGGAAATAAATGCTAATATTTGGAACAATGAATCTACTCCTTGCTGATTGCACGGGTTGTAATGAAGAAGGATGGGCTTTCTCTGGTTTTACTATTCGTTGTAGTGTACTGATGTTATTTCCTTGAGTATAAAACAAGATATACATATGCTTGTTGATTGCATATCACATTTTGTTGGTACCTTTTGAAGTTTGTTGATATAAAATTTATGTCAGCTGAAAATTTTCATTGCAAGGCTCGAAATAATTATTTAAGTGCTATTCAATGTTCATAAATTTAGAGCAATTAAATAATAAGAGAATCAACATTATCTAATTCTTGAAATGCGAAAACTTTTGCTTTTGATGGGCTTCATAAAAAAAATTGTTCATGACTTTCATTCAAATAACTTTCATAAATACAAGGATATCATTTTTTTGTAACATATTCTCATTACTTTAAAGTCTTACACTAATTGTCTCATTATATTATCAAGTACTATGTTTTCCATAGTTGCATAGGGCTACTCTATATTACACGTTTTCAAAAAATTATCTTCACTTATTAATGTATTCTAGCAACTAATTATCACTCAATCTTTCCTCTTGGGCATTCATGATCTTCAATTGATGAAACGATTAATTGATATTTTATATATGCAATGACCAGAGACTTGATTTTTCTTGCTTTTGACTAAATTGAGATGTAGGGCATGAGGATGGACTAGTCTAATACCATGAAGCGATTAGACTGAAAACTTTAATGAATACTTGATTTTTCATGAGCCCGTGTAAGAACACTATCTTATTTAAAAATAAGAAGCACTTTAAAAGAGAGATCATGCATCCACACATACTTTTAACACAATAACAACGTATGAAAGAGAATTAGGTTCCAAAAGTCTTAATTAAAACTAAAAATAGTTGAAAGAACATATGTTTTTAAGTAGCAATATGAAATCACACCGTCTATAATTCTTCAAGCAAAGTACTTCAAAATGATCAAATTAAAACAAAACATGTTTATTTTAAAGGAGCTCTGTGAGGAATTCCCTTCCTCTTGCGCTTCCGCTTCGTCTCAACAATCTTTCCCCATTTGGCTTCCACCTACAAATTCCATCATAACATATGTTATTCAAAAAAAAAAAAATGTGTATTGACAATGTAAATATATAATAATACTCTATTTGTCTTAATTTAAGTCATGTATCTTACTTTTTTTTTAAAATCTGTCTCAAAAAAGGGTGTTTCCCCTATATTTGGTGTAAAGAACTCAAATTCAACACAACAATAACCGCTTCTCAAATATACTAATAAGACTAAAGTTCAATTAAAATTCTCAAAAGTAAACGTATCAAATAAAATAGTAAAAAACCCCAAACAAATATATAGAAATATCGAAAGTAAGACTAGACATTGATTGGCGGGATAAGGGAAATGAGAAAATAGGGACAGTTCAGGATGGATATGAGGAGAACTAGACTTCCACACAACAATGAGCCTAATCTATCTTTCCAACTTCTCTACCTTTTAGACTAGTTATTATTTGGGAATGAATCTCAACTCAACCTTTGCGAAGGTCTTTTGATCTAATTACTTCTTCTTGACCCAATTATTGATTCGGTGACGTCAAATTCCATGTCGGACTGGGGTTGATTCATAACATTCAGTACTTCCTTTGTTGGTTTAAAAAATAATGATACAATTTGATATTTACTTATAATTTGGTTTAAAAATACTCATTTTACCTTTAATGAGAGATTTTGGACCATAAATTTCAAGTCTTTCTTTCTTTTTTTAAAATTCATGTCAATTCAAACAATATCACATAAATTGTGGAAGAGGGAGTACATTTTTTTCAATTTCAACATTCTATTTAGGATTATACAACAACAACAACAACAACATATCCAATGAAATCTAATAAATGAGGTCTGGGGATTGTAGAATGTACTCAAGCGTTACCACTACCCCGTGGAAGTAGAGAGACTGTTTCGATCAAGCATAATTTCCAGAATTCAATATTAAAAATTACTAAAAAAAAATAAAATAAAAATCATCGTGAAACAAATTAATTTGAGATGGAGGGAGTGATATGCACCTTGCAAGCAATGGAACAGAACTGAAATTGTTGAGGGTCATGCAATCTCCTTTTGCAAGTGAGACAAGTAGGATCTCCAGCAATTAAAGAGCCAGACCCACAATGTGGCAGAGGATTCAAAGAAATTACCAATTTCTTGTTGCATTTGTATGGCTGCACATAGAAAATTATATATATCACATCACTAACATATTGACGCTAATTATATATTTTTTTTTAAAAACAATAATTAAAGTTCAGATTTTTTGCATGATTTAAAAAAAAACAAGCTCAATTTCATCGATATGTACAAGAACTTCAGGCAACCACAAAAAAATCAACATATGTATCTTAAGTTCTAACCGAAAATAATTAAACTTTAGTCATTTTGTTCAAGCTCAACTTCACACCAATGGGTAGACTTAACTAGTGGGTCCAAACAGAGATGACTCAAGGATACAACTAGTAAAACACTTTATTTCTAATTGTAACCGTCTATATCAATTTAAATTACCTGAATTAATTTACAATCAATATACTTCTCCATCTGCTCGAGAAGAACAACTTCTTTGTAAACATGTCGATAAATCTTTAGCTGGTCATGATCATTGTGTTTGTTGGTAGAGATGCAATGCTTGCATAAATTTGAATCACATGTGATACAATACTTGCTCAGTTCTTTCTTTTCAAGTTCATCATGCACCAAACATGCACCAAAGAATGTCTTCTTCAAAAGTGGCCCTAGCCATGTTGGCATATTCCTGCTAGGTTCCACTTCTCCCTGCAAATATTTAATAGGTTATGGTATTTTCAATTGATCTGATATCTCACTACAAATATCGCACTTTCCAAAATAAGTAATCTTACACGAAGTAATATTATCAAGAAATATACATAGTACAAAAAAATAAAAAATATTTATCAAGCTAATTATCTCTTGAAATAGTCTTTCTCATTATTTGAACAATAAATTTACTTGAAACAACATTGTCATCAAATATACGTATATCAAAAGAATTATGAGGAAAAAAATACTTATCAAGCTAATGATCCATAAAGGCTTAAAATTCTACTAAGGCTTGTTTAGAGTTTAAACTTTAAGAGAAACTAAGACTTTATTTCTTTATGTATAATGAGAAATTAATTTTAAGATTTTCTTGACCTTTCCACGAGGTTTTATCTTATGTTGCATATTAATATAATCTTGAAACTAAGACTTCATTTCTTTACATGGTCAACAAAATACATATTAATATAATCTCAAACTTAAACTTGAGATATTTCATCTTATCTTGCACACCATACAATCCTAGTACTCATGGAATTTGTATAAACCTCATCCTTTATCTTTTCATCACAAAGAGAAATCACATCAGCTACTATGAGCCTTTGTGGCAGTTCTTCTTTTTATAGATACATCTGGTACATTCGGAACACATTAATTTAGACTTGGATCACATAGATTCCATTGAGGGGAAAATGTTTCTTAACAAGCTTTCACCATTTAGAAGGTTCAAATAAGATATTATTAAGAATGAAGAAATTTCATAGATGATCACACCCTTGATGCACACCAATAATAAACGAATGATTCTTTTACGATTGGTAAGCTTGATTCTTTTTATTTAGTCAAGCATATGGAAACATTCAATAAAGGTATGATTATGAGACTTCACTTAACTTTTATCAGCTTTAATTTGATATCTGAGAATTTGAAGGTTCATCAAGTATTTTTTTTTCCTCACGGCCCTAATAGGAATAGGGGTATTTTACAAATAGGGCTAATAAATTCGCCAATCGAAATATTAAGAAATAAAATTTAGAATTTCTTCATTCCAAGTAAATTCTTCCGAACTCAAAATATTAAGATAGAGGAATACCCTAGACCACAATAGATCTCCTACAAAGTATACTTTAATTGGCTTATTGAAGGCTCCTATTGACATGCATTCAATAGAAATCAAGCCTACAAATTCATCAATTATGAGTCAGGTACCTTCCATAACTGACATAGAACTATTATTTTCGCTTTCATCCCACTATACATGTAATAGTCTTGATTTTACATGTGAATCAAAATTTTAATTTACTTCATCTTTTTATATTGATTTGTCAAGACGATGATGATATATTTATAGGTTGAAAAAAGAGTTTGAAGCAAAAAAAGATACGACTCTAACATACTAGGAAGTTTGGTTTGTAGCAAATAGGAAGTTGGCTTGACATGGTTAGGAGTGTTGTTGAAGTATAACTAGTGGCTCCAAAGCCTGCCTTGAGAGAGAAAAGCTCAGATCAAGTCCATGAACTAAGTAGAAAGAAAGAACTCAACAAAGACATAGAGAATAGGGCTTTATGGGATGATTTAGGGTAAAATTATCATTTCTATGTCGTTAAAATGCTCCTTTTCTAATGTGAAAAGAAGTAGAATGAACAACTAGAATACAAAACCATTGAAAGTTTGACATATTCTAGATAGCATGAGAGAAAACAAATATGTACGTGATGTCAAAGTAGGTTATAGTCAAAATTATAAAATCTCTACACGTTTAGTTTTACGATACAAACAAGTCGTTAAAGCACACGACCACTCCCGCTTCCCTTATAACATGGCAAGAAAATGAGACATTATATCCTTTTACACATGAATACTTGCGTAAATATTTGGGGTTGGTGACTTAATTTTCTTTTTGTCTTTTATAATTTTGAACTATTTAAACATATCATCATAATGTGTAATAATCAAATGTGTAATCACAGTATACCTAGTGCATTCTAACTCTTATTTTATTCATATTTGCTAATAATTGGATGAGATTTGTTACCTAGTCCCCTTCTTATAGTCTTCCCCCTTCTTATCGTCTTCCTTACTAAGAATGTTTTAATTTTATTTTATTAATAAACAACTATTAGACATGTGGTATAAAATCGTCAAAAAAATCTTTTTATTTTGCAAGACCTCTATACATATCTAACATGAAAGAGTTATGAAGAAAAAACTTTGAAATATAAAATCAAGAGTAAATTTAATGATTGAAATTTGTATAAACTGCTAGATAACTCTAATTTTACCCTCTAATGTAGAAATTCTTGACTCATTAAATCTATTGAGATACTATCTAAAATTCTCTCATAAAATTAGTTTGGAAAACTTCCTAATATATACAATTTAGATCCAAATTCAGTCATAACCCAACTTCACATAGTAGATCAAAATTCAATTTCTTGAAAAAATGCTATCTTTTATAGAAATCAATTAAGATGATATCAAACATATAGCCTCATGAAATTATAACAACAATCAAAGGAAAAATATAATTTTCCATTTCCATTTTGAAATGCAAATGCATAAACAAAATGGTAAGAATTATATCTCACACAAAAAAATATAGCAAAAAACAATCAATCTTGAATGAATTAAAATCCAATTATAAGATATCTAACTCTAGATTATTAAAACTAACAAAAAATAACAATTGAAAATTAGTAAAGATACACAAATATGCGTACCTGTTCAATTGTCTCAAAAGGGGATGAATTAGAGCTATTCATTTTGTTTCTTCCAATTTTCTCCTCTCTAGAGTGTATCAATTTTCTGAAAATGGTATTTGAAGAAGACACATAAAACTATTAGTAGGATTTAATTGCTAATCTATTTTTCCCTTGAAGTGTATACTTAGTTGGCGAGACAACAATTGAAGTAATGTAGACAAATTTTTTAGTCAAATAAAATTTTGGTTAGAAGAACATAAGGTCAAAGTCAAATAAAATTTTGTTTAGAAGAACATAAGGTCAAACGGGCCCCCAGTTTTCTAATTGTCCGTTATATTTCAAAGAGACAATATAATGGAGATATGTTTGATGAGTTGGGACATTTGTTCCAGTTTTACCCTTAAGATGAGAGGCAATGGATCCAAGGAAGATTTCGATAGAACCTAGAGTTTTTTAGGTCGAATTACATGTATGTAATGGACATTATTGTCATTTCATTTTGCTTGCCAAATAGTGTGAACATAGAAATGTTTTGTAACTCTATGAACTTTTCCCTTGTCTATTCTAGTCCATTTTATTTTTTTTCGTCAAACAATCCTATATGTGAAGTCAAAGTTTCTCCAAGTAAGGGGTTTGTACACATTTATGATTTTACCATGTATGAGGTAATCAGATTTAGTAAATTTGAAATCAAGGGAAATTATTAATTGTGTGTCTCCATTTTGATTTTACTTAAAAAGGAAAAAATCAAAGGAAAAGGTAATTAATTTGATTCTCTCTTTACATGTCAACCTAGTTGATGATTCAACGATATTGTGAATAAGATAGCTTTGGCTGACTTATTCCAATATATAAATGAACTTTTCATTACTCTAAATTTCTTGTTCACGTATCATTTGGTAGAAGATTATGCACTCTTTCTACTCAATTGTAATCATTGGTGCCCTTCGAGCTACATGTAGGTATTAGTCGAAGGGTTAACTCAGTTCTTATATAGAATTCTTTTAATCAAATTTTAATATAAAGAGCTTTTTGAGAGAGATTTTTTAATTATTCCTAATAAGCTTAGGCAAATCTGAATTAGTAGGCTTTGGATGATTAATAAAATAAAAGCTAATAATTTTAACGGTCTCGATTCTTGGACAGACTGAGTTACACTCAGGTCTGATTTAGGGGTTGGGGTTTTGGGATAAAATACTAGTTTATTTAACCCTTGCCTCTTAACGGGTTAGTCAGATTTAACGGATCAAACTAATATTCTCTTTCATATTGTATTGTAACTTTGTATTAGTATTTGAGATTCTTGAACCTTGTATATTGTAAGAGGACATAAATTATGAATAAAACCTCAAAGGGTTAATGAGATTTCAACTTTTTTTTATTGATAACAAAAAAAAATTATACAGAATTTAGAACAAGATTTACTACTTGTATGAAAAAATGAATTGAAAAAAAAAGAACAATAGAAAATTTAGATTTTAAGAATCACCAAAAGTCCAAAACCATCGTCCACTCTACCTCTGTATGGGTGTCTTTATAAACCATCAATCGCATATTCATATTTTTTAATACAAAATATACATTGAACTCTATATTTATGTAACATCTCGCAACTAGAAAGAACTAGAAAATAGTTTAAAATCTACTTATTTTTTGGAAAGAAGAAAATCTGAAAATTTCAAGTTAAAAAGTGAGTTTTTGTTCAAATTCAAATGACCATAACTCCTAACTTAGGATGATTTAGGGGTAGTTCCAGATATTGTTGGAAAGACCTTAGAATAAACTTTCCAACTCCACTGAGTTTGCGCGCTTCGAGTTCGGATGAGTGAGTTATGCCTTTCAGAAGCTGGGTTGTTGGATTAAGAAAAGCCCAATCCGGATTTGGGAAGGGAAAAGTTGTTTTTCCTTACCTAATTAAATTAATCATTTTCTAGGAATTAATTGGGATAATCCAAAACCTTTGTTCAGTTTAGAAAGATAGAACTTATGCTAGAGCTTGGAGAAGAGAGAAGAGAGAAAAGAAGAAAAAAGAGGAGAGAAATCAAGAAATCACCAAGGATGTTCAAGTTTTGCGAGTGGAATTCGTCGGGGATAATCCCTACAAGGTATATGAGATCACACACAGTGTTGAGTTAGTTCACCGACTCTCCAATCATGCTTCAATTCAGTGAAATAATGTTTGTTTTGAAAAGAAATCCTTTGAGTTCTTGATGTAATTCATTTGAATTCTTGTGGGTTGTTTAGTTGAAGTTTCTTGATGGATTGATTCATGTTTCCTTGTATAATTTCGGGTTGAATCTAGTGTATATTTATAGTACTAATGATCCTAAGTGTTTGGGGAAATAACCATGGAAGTTTGGAGGGTTTAGAGATGAAAAACGAAGGAGAAAAGTTGGAGGTTTTCTGGGAAAGGGCTGGCCTGCCAGAGCGCCACAAAAGTTCTTCTGAACTTTGGCCTCTGACGCGTCGCTCCAGCAAGAGCGCCACAAAAAGTTCTCTGAACTTTGAGGGTTAGCGCCCCGCGTCTCTCGAGCGCCATCGACGTCAGTTCTCCCCATTCTTTCCCCACCTTTACGTACTAGTTCCTAAGTGTGTACCTATGTTTCTTAGCTGATTCCAATACTGTAAGGTAAATCTAAACATAATGACATCATCCATAAACATAAGATCATAAACCTTGAATCCATAATACAAATTGAATGAAAGTTAAGTTCAAAGTCAAAGAAGATAAGAGTCAAGTCGAGAAGTTAAGAAGAAAGTCAAAGCAAAGTCCTTAAAAGTTTTCAAGAGTCTTTAGAAAGATTTAACTTTGTTTTAAGACTTAAGAGTTGAGTTCAGTAAAGAGTAAAGTTGAAGTTCTTTCTTCAAAGAATTATATGGGGACTGTGTATTCCTAAAGAGGTTTAAAAGAAGTGTTTTCAAATTTAAACATGAACGGAAATTGAGATATCCAAAGAGCCTCGGGGCTAGTTTTAAGAAAAGAGTTATAGCTATCTAAAATCAACCAAGCAAGCAAAATTGAGATTTCCAAGATAGTCTTTGAGCCAAGTTTTGAGCACTAATATCAAATCACAGAAGAAGTATGTTTTAAAAACATAGGACCAAGTATATTTTAAGTAGTATTGAGCACCGAATTGGGAACGAGCAAGAGTTCAAATAACTCACATCTCTTTTTTTATCTTACCTGACATCCAAATATCTCCCACGCGCCTTAATTGCATGGTGTCACGAAGTGTACCAAGTAAGACAAAAGGTTCACAAAATTATAAAAAAATAATTTCGAGAGGGTAATAGTCTAAGAGGGTTGTAACATCTCAGACTTTTAAATAGTTAGGAATAAATTAAGAAACTAAAAATATTCATTTTTGGAAAGAAAAGGAAAAATCCAGAAAATTGCCTAAGTTAAGAAAGTGAGTTTTGGTCATTTCAAACGACCATAAATTCTTGCTAAGAATGAGTTAGAGGAATTTCTTGATAAGCTTGAAAATACCTTAGAGAGATCTTCCAACGCCGCCGAGTTTGAGCATTTTCAATATTGTATGAGGGAGATATGACCATCATAAGTTGGGTTGTTGAAGTAAGGAAAATCACAATCCGGATTTTAGAAAGGGCAAACTAGTATTTTCACCAATAATTTCCTATTCCGTGATAGGGGTTTATTTGGGGTAAAATCATGTTTTAGATCAAATTAGAAAATTAAAATTTATATTTAGGGCTTGGAAAGAGAGAAAAGAAGAAGGAAAGGGATAAAAGTCAAGAATTCGCCAAGAACGCGAAAGTTTGCGAGTGAAATTCATCAGGGGTGATCCCTATCAAGGTTGTGAGATCTTTTCATCTTGGGTTAGTTCACCCAACACCAACTTGTTTAAATTCAGCGATTTTGAGTTGGTTGAATGATAAAAAGTGAAATTCTTGAAGAACATTGTTGAATTCTTGGTGGTTGAGTTATTGTATGCCTAGTGTTAATTTGATTCGTGTTTCTGGGTTATTTTTTGAGTCAAATCTATTGGGTGAACCATGGAAGTTTGTAGGGTTTAGAGATGAAAATAGAGGAGAAAGTCGGAACACCTGTCTGTAGGGCCTTGGGGCTCCGCGCCAGCTTGAGTGCCCCAACTTTGCCTCTGAAGTTTAGGTCCTGGCCCCCCACGCTTCTCAGTGCGCTAACGACGCCAAGTCCACCCCATTCATTCCCTACTCTTTCATACTAGTTCCTAAGTGATGTACCCATGTTTCTTAGTTTATTTCAAACACTCTAAGCTACATCTTAACATCATGAAATCATTCATAAACATGAGATAATGAACCTTGAATCTATAATTAAGATTAAAGTCAAAGAAGTTAAGAGTTAAATCTAGATTTTAAGAAGTAAGTCAAAACAAAGTTTTTTAAAGTTTCAAGAGTTTTAATAAAGGTTTTAACTTCATTTTAAGACTCAAGTTTCAAGTTAAGTAAAGATTAAAAAGTTGAAGTTCTTCCTTCAAAGAAATATAAGGGAACTAAGTAGTTCCCTAAAAGTTTATACAAGACTCAAGTTTCAAGTTAAGCAAAGAGTAAAGGTTTTGTGTTCACTTCTCAAAAAGTTATTAAGGAACTAAGTATTCCCAAAGAAGTTATAAATGTTTTTCACATTTGAGCAAGAAAAGGGAACACCTATTTCAAAGGAGCCTTTAGGCTAAGCATTGAGTAATTATATCAAACTAAAGAAAGACGTTGCTTTTAAAAGCATGAGCTAAAGTATATTTTGGGAGTAGTATTGAGCACCGATGTAGGGATGAGAGTTCATATTAACTTAAGTCTCTATGAAAACGATGAATCCATCATGGGTATTAACGGTCATACTTTTTAGATGATCACGTAAGTTAAGCTAGTGGATCCACTTAGTGAGTTAGCTTCCTATACTAGTAGCAAGGTATAGGATGGTTCTTGGCTGCGTGAGGTAAAGTGTTGTATCATCATTGTAGCTCTAAGTGATGGTTGTCGGTTAGATAAACTTCCATTGTAGTAATTGCATGATTCCTCAAGGGGTTCTTCTTAGTATGAATGATGGTATGAGACTTCATTCATGCATTGCACAAGTAGACTTTGAGAGGAAACATGGTATGTTTTAATGATATTATGATTATGAGTTGAAATCATATTTTAAATTGTTTTCATTTTCTTTATATTGAACCTGTTTTAAACTGCTATATAATTAAATGAGTTAGATTGAGATATGTTATTCATGAGTGTTCCTTCTTACTCTCTCAAAGCTTAAGTTGTTTTAGCATTCCAACTCGCATACTCGTATAAATGTGCTGATGCAGATTGGCCTACATCGTATCATAATGTAGACGCAAGTAACTAGGATCATCATTCGACATACTTTGATCCAGCGAGCAACTTAGAGTCAGTTGGTGAGCCTCCTTTCATTCTGGAGGACATATTTATAATTCAAATTATTATTTTTAGTTTTCAGTTGTTAGGATGATTGGGGGTCCTGTCCCAACATCCCTCTTTATTTTAGATGTTTCATAGACAGATATTGTTAGCTTCTTTAATCTTTCCATTTCACTTGCAAACAATTTAGACTTGAGTTGCCACTTTGGCTATGTATTACTTTTAAGTTATTTCTTGAGTTATCTCTTGTGTTTAAGTCTTCCGCTGAGTAAGTAAGTCATACCAAGGTTCCACTCGAGGCGATCAATGATCTTCAAGTGTCGACCATGTTCAGGGTGTAGGATCGGGGCTTGACAAACTTGATATCAGAGCATAGAGTTCAAGAGTCATAGGGAGTCTATGAAGCCATGTCAGAGAGCCCAAGTTATCAGTGTAAGCGCACCACATCTATAGTTAAGAGGCTGCAACATTTAGGAATTTCTTCACTTCTTTCATATTCCTTTCGTGCATTAGAGTTTGATCTCTAAAAAGTTTCCTTCTAATTCTTGCATATACGTTCAGAGAATCATGCATCTATGAAGAGAAGTCAGAGGTCGTCCAATTAGGAGGAATGTTGAGGAACAAGAATTACCAAATGCACCCAAAGTGCAACCACAAAGAGGAGTTATTAATATTGAGTTCAGAGAGAAAATTAGGATGCTGAGCCAAGGTGTGACTAACCAAGTTGGTCAACAAAGAGGAGCTCGACAAGAAGGGTCTAACACTTCGAGGATTCGTGAGTTCTTGAGTATGAATCCCCCAAGTTTTACTGATTCAAGCATTACTGACTATCTAGAAAACTTCACTGAGGAACTGGAAAAGATGTTCGAGGTGATGCATTTTGTTGACACCGAGAGACTTGAGCTAGTTGCATATCAACTGAACAGTATTTCTAGGACTTGGTTTGATCAGTGTAAAGAAAGTAGGGATGAAGATTCACCACTTGCGAGTTGAGCTTGTCTTGAGGATGCCTGAAAGAGGATAAGGTACGAAAATTCCTCACACTTAAGCAGGATTCTCTAAGTGTTCATGAATATGGGTTGAAGTTCACCCAACTATCCTGTTATGCTCCGGAGATGGTTAAAGACATGAGGAGTAGAATTGATTTGTTTGTTGCTGGGTTAGGCCGTCTATCAAGCAAAGAGGTCCGGGCAGCAATGCTTATTGGGGACATGGATATTTCGAGGTTAATGGTATATGTGCAGCAGGTAGAGGAAGAGAATCTTAGGGGTAGAGAGGAGTTCAAGAACAAGAGGGCCAACACACGGAATGAATCTGGGCAGCAGA